>JAVSCE010009366.1:0-116990 GCA_032199065.1 Smutsia gigantea | reverse complement strand
AATTGAGCCAGAGCTGTCAGCCTTTAATGATTCAGGACATTTCTATGCTGCAGTCTGGCAAGTCTCTGTCCCAGTGGTCCTCAAATGTGGTCCTTGAAGTGCAGTCCCAGACCAGCAGTGTCTGTCAGTCCAGATTCTGGGACTCCATCTCCACCACAGACTGGTTGAATTTGACCCTGGAGGTGGGACCAGGTAGTGTGTTTCAAAGTTCCGTCCAGGTGATCTGTTGCAGCTAGAGTGTGAGGTCTTGTGCACATGGAGGGGCGGGGTGAGAGGCCATGTTCGTCCATTAGAGTCATGTCTATAACCTGTCATTTCATGTTGACTTTATCAATATTTTAATTGGCATTTTCTAATTTTTCAGGGCTATGAGAAATTTTTAAAGTACTGTTAAATGATAGAAACTTATAAGGATATATAAAAAATGAGATATTTTACCAGCTAAACAGTGTTCTGAAATAACATATGAAACTTGGTTTCTTTAGGAGGTTTATTAGTAGTATTCATTCACTCTGTACTGTTTATTCACCAGATCAATGAGTTGTGCTAAAATGAAAGTCATAAGTGACTGAAGAGGATTTGAGATCATTCAGAATGATATTTGAGCATTCTAAGCCTGTGAATGCTGACTCTGTAACCTCTTTAGTCCCATTTAAAGTGGAAACAAACTGTGTTCATGCTGGCTTTTTTGGAGCATTACTAATAGTTAAGGAATTCGTTTTAAACCAAATGTATTGCTAGCGCATTAGAAGCTTCCATGTGCCTCAGTTGTTGTTTATTTTGCTATAATAAATAGTTGTCTGTCCATCCTCGAATGCTTGGTCTCATAGAACACTGCAGCAGCCCTTCCTCTGGGGAGGTGTGGCATATTATGCATAAGGTTGGCTTCGAGCAGTTAAGGTCCGAGAATGCCCTGATGTAAGCGGGGCGCCCGTCCGAGCTCCTGGCTCTTCTGTGGGATCTCCAGTCCACCAGAGGCTTCACAGCCAGGAGTGCGGTTTTATCACATGAACTTTAAAAGAGTAAAGCCAAATATTTTCTTATCAGACCAAAGTGGACTCTCAGTAAATGTGAAATCATGTCCACTGATGAAGGTAAGTGGTTTCATTTTCTAGGGTATCTTTCTCATGTGTCCGTCTCAGTGGGGGTGGGGGGGGTCACTTTAGAAGACAGCATGCTGAGGGACCTGAAACTGGCAGAGTTTGGTTTTGTTTTGAAGTTAAGAATGAGGCTCACCACATTTTCCAACTTGAACATTAAAATCTGTACTGTATTCATGGCTTTTAGCTCCTCCAGGAGGCTGCTTCTGGGTTAACGCAATACAAATTTGTTTAATATTTCTGTTTTCCTGACTCATTCTTACCAGCATTAGAAGGGCTTGAGCGCTCAGTCCCCGAGGGAAGGAATGCAGAGAAAGACGGGAAAAACTTTTCTCTTTTCCTTCCTTCTCTGGTGTAACAAAGCTGAGGTATGTTTACCACCGGCCTTTGCCCAGGGCTTCTGCGTGGAGCACGGTCCCTGCTCACACACACAAGCAGACAGACCCCCACCACCCTGGTCTTCTTGTTTTAGCAGAGTTCAAGGGAGTGACTGTTACTTGTTTTCCATATAAGACAACTTTGTAGAGGTAGGCGTGGGTTTGTTTTTGAACACTGTTAATCGTATTAAGCCACTGTTTTTTCCTCCAGTATTCCAGCGAGTGTATTAAGGAGAAATGGATTTTTTTTCAAAGAGGAATGAAATTCTACTGTGTGGAAGAAATGTACTCATGTGACAGGAAATTTCTGCTAAAAATATTTTTAAGAAATGAAATCGGTTCGTTTTGTGTAGCTATTTCCCCCTTGTCTCTGCATGGACATAAGCCTTCCCGAGAAATGGCTCACTGCTAGAAAAAATGAACTGAACTTAGAGCAGGCAGTCTTCCGTTCCCAAGGTTCTCTGGTGGGGTCACTCCTTCCTTCTTGGGGGCATCCGAGGGGGGGCTGGCGGTGGTGCCCAGCAGGGGCAGCGGCTCCCCCCACAGCTGCACAGCCTGGGCTGGCTCTCTTCCCAAGGAAGGGATTGCAGCTGTGCAGCCCAGTCCGTGCCGGCGCCCACTTCCTCCATCATCTGAGCAGGAGCCTCGGTTCCTATGCAGGGGTTGCCCTGTTTGTGCATGAAGGGCAAGGTGTGTGTGATCTCTTTGTGGTTTACCATCACACTCAAAATAGGAATTTTTTTGACGTAGCAAAAAGGAAGTATTCTCTTTCTCCACCAGGAAAGTGTTCTTTTTCCCTGAAATAACTTCAGTGCCTTCTCATTCCATCTTCAGACAGTTTGGAATGATGGTAGAGAATTCATTTTCCCCCCCTGGAAGGCAGCCCTCACATGCAGAGAGAACGGCTTACTAGAATTTTCTGCGCTAATGGGCAGCTCCCTATTGTGAGAGGCCACTGCGATAATGGGAGCTTTAGGAGTTAAAAACCTTTGAAGGTTTTTAAACTGAAAAGACAGTAAGGTAGCACTTCCTGTCCCCACTGCTTGGTTATTTTATTGCTACTAAGTTGTCAAAGAAGAATGTTAAATATGCATATTTTAGTGTACATGTTTTGTAAAAGCTTTATCTTTTTCTTAATGACTTGTAGAAACTTTCCTTTTGAAAACTTCTGCTTGTAGTCAAGTTCTCATGAAACTGTTAAGTGAAGAGTGTGATGAGTGACTCTAGGAAGTGTTGCCTTAGTCTCTGCAGAGATGGGAATGTGGTCTCCATTTGGTATTCATCCCAACTGTGTGCAACTTAAATTGCAACCCCAGAGTAAGACTTAAACTTGACGAGCTCTCCTTAGACACTATTCATGCACTTAATGAGGCCTTTTGCTCTCCTTACTCCTTTCTGAACTACGCTCTGATCATCTTCTTTACTCTCAGGACTCTTTCTCCTTTAAAAATAAGGAGCTAAGTTATATTGGTCTGAATGTATTTTTAAAGGTCTTCATCCTAATTTATTTTCTGTGACTTATCCCCTAGTGTATGTAATACTTGTTAAGCCTTGTTTAGGTCAGGTTCTTCTAAGGTTTTTTTCCCCTCTCTGCTAATGGACCCAGGTCTGCAGTTGGTTGGTTAATATAGTGAAACAAGCAGAAAATGCCTCTGAGCAGAAAAATCGTGTTAGTCATGCAAGTTGGTCATTCTGCATGGTGATTTTTAAAACCTGGCCTAGGGAAGACTACTCTTTCTCCCTCTTAGAAAATGAATACAGATAAGATTTTTTTTTTAATCTTTAAGTAACAACAATAAAACCAAGAAGTCACTGTGGACTGGTCTTCTCCATGTCATTATATAGCAACTGTTATTTCTTTTGCTCAGGCCAAAAGCCTTAGCCTTCCTTGAATCTCCTTTCTCTTGCACACATGCACTCTGTTGCAATCCTGCTCTAAGAGACACCGAAATGACCGTGTCTCAGTGCTTCACTGTTAGTACCCTGCTTTACGCCACGCTAAACTTTTCCCTGCATTATCTGAGTAGCTTCCTATCTACCTTTGACTTCCTGAAGGCTGTTCTTCCCGCAGCAGCCTGAGGGGCCCTTTAAAAACGGCAGACAGATCACTGTCTTCCTTCTGCTCAAACCCTTCAGTCAGATCCCATCTCCCAAAGGAAAAGCCTCTGTCCTGTCTCTGTATATGCAGCGCCCTGCCTCTCCAGACCCCAGCCTCTGCTCGTTCCGCTCCACCCGTGTTGTCCTCCTTCTCTGAACAGAGCAGCTCTGCTCCTGCGTTAGCACTTCTGTGGTTGTGTCCTTCGCCGGGAATGCTGGTCCCTGATAGGCTCGGGCCTCCCTCCCTGCTTGGCTTCATCAGCTATCTGCTGATGGGGAAGGCTACTTTTGACCAGGACCCCTCGCGCGCTGGCCGTCCCCATCTCCTTTCCTCGGCTCGGTTTTCCTCATGCCACCTCGCATGTTATCTAATGTGCTTTTTTGTTGTGTGGTTCACTGCTGTGTCTCTAAGGTCCAGAAAAGTATCTGATATGTACTGGGTACTTCATCAGTATTTGTTGAATTAATGGATGTATTCCTAATAGTCCCATGTCCTTTTTTTCTTCCTATTTATTTTGGTATCATTAATCACAATTACATGAGCAACCTTATGGTTACTAGACTCCCCCCATGTCCTTTTTCTGTGAGGAAATTTAAAGCTAAATGAGCAGGAATATAGAGAAGTTAATAAATTAAAAATTTGTGGTGTTCTCCATTTCTTCCCCTCACTTCTCCTTTATAGGGTAAATATTATGCTTACTAGTTTCTGGTCTTCCTTGTTGAGCAGAATCTGAGCGGGGAGTTTCTTCTCATTGGAAGTTGGAGAGGCCAAGCCGATCGCAATTATAAGTAACAAAGTGGGAAGGGTGAGTAGTTGAGACTGGAGTCTATGGGTGGGCTTAGTAAGTGTTTTGGATTATGAAATATGAGACTTTTGAGAGAGAGGAAATAGATGGGAGAAGTTTGGGGCTGTGAGACCAAGAAATTTGGGGAACAGTTTGCATGGAGAAAATTGTGGCAAGATGACAAGAAAATATTTAAATGTTTTGTTATGTGCTAAGAGTATACTTTCCCCTTTTGTTTTTCTTGTTTTTTTTTTTCTTTCTCCTGCATTTAAGGCATTTAACTCTTTGGAACTCTCCTGTAGGAGGGAGATAGGAAGAGAAGGAAGGTAAGATAAAATGTAGTAATCTAGAAATGTTTCATCGTAGTAGTTCTTGTAAAACTTGAAGGGGTAAAAAACCAGTGCATGAATTAAAGTGTGAGAATTATTTACATGTTTATACTTAACCCAGTTTCTTCCCAAAGACCTCTAGATAATTGGAAATTGGCCTGCACTTAAAATTTTATAACCAGCAGTTAAATTCTGTGAACTACTATTTGCTATATAATAATACATTTATCTGAATAATAATGTGATACATGATTGGATCACATGACTTCTTAGACTTATGAAATCTATTTAGAGTATACCAAAAAGAAAGAGAGTTTGAAAATAATTATTCTGGGGATTTTGGTAGTGTAAGCCCCCTCATGACTGTTGAACTGGTGGAGTTACCAACGTATGTGGAATATCATCAGTTTTTCTCTTAACATTGCCCAATAAGATTTTTCCCTGATTTACTTCCATCAGATTTGCTGATTTAGAGTAAAAGAGCAAAATGCTGAATGAAAATATTAAGCAAAGAAGATATTTTCTATACCTCTTTAATCTAAAATTCATTAACTTATTTAGACAATGGTAACAAGACGTGCTTAGAGATGAAAATAACTGTATTCACTTGACTCGATCCTAAAAACCTTCTAATACTCTTGCCTTTGAGAAAATTTGTCTGTCTCCACCATAGACATCTAAAAGCAGTGATTATGCATGACAAACGTCATAGTATAGGTACAGAATATATGTTTAGAGACTAGAAAAGGAGGAGCAACTGATTGCTCAAGGAAATTTCCTGAAAAAGTGACATTGGAACTAGATTAATGTATTTAAGGAAAGATTATTGAGCTAAGGAAACCAACATATGCAAAAACACACAGAATAGGAAAAGAGTAGAATGTGTTTGGGGAATGAAGAAGGTAGGAATATGGCCCAAGCATTAGGGATACATAGCTGGTGGGGGGGATAGATATGAAGGCTTTACAGGTAGGTTGATGTTGGATACTTTATGCAAATTAGAGTTTTTTTCCCTCCGAGCCTTACAGTCCTATTTAAGGATGTCAAGCAAGAGAGTAGCAAGATTGATTTCATCACTGAATGAATAAAATATTTAAACTTTTTCTTTGTAGGTGCAATCACATTGGACACAACTAAACATGACTTACATAAGCAGCTTTAAAATTCACAATTAGACAAGTGGTTATATTGGATAAATTGGCTTATTTTCTTCCAAACTTCCTTCCTCTGTTAGAAAAAAATATATAGGAAATAATGGATAAGCTAGATGCAGCATTTACTTTCTAAGTTTTGCATGGCTGTAACAATTGCCTGCACTGTTAGAGTCTGAACACACAATGCCATTGTGCTCTTGGGCCAGGACCTAGCCAGGGAGAAAAATAGGAGGCCTGCTGGTCTGATTACACAGCAGAGTAAGGAAAGCAAACAGCTAACTTTGTATGCTGTTAAATATTAAATTTGTAGTAATATGGGATTTATTTTAATGTTAGTCTTAGAGCATCAAAATAAAGAGGAGATTTGAGATAGATTAGAGACTGTCAGCGATCCCATTTTAGAAAGCCACCTCTCTTGTCCGATTTTTTAAAAAATCGAAGACTAGTCAGATGGAAGCATTTTGAGGTCCCATCCGCTGACCTTATACCACAGGAGGGATTCTTGAACAGTAAAAATTTCTCTAATTTTAAGGAAGTTAAGTAACTTTCTCACGCTCACAAAGTAAATAATGACCTTTCGGCCTCTAGATTTACTAATCCACCCTGTTTTCTCCTAGGGAAAAAAAAAATGCACTTCCCAGATAAACATAGCCTGGCTTCTTGCAGCAGGTCAGGCTGACCCTGGCCATGGGCTACAGTGACAGGACTGGTGCCTTTCCATAAGTAGCTTGCGGGGTGAAGGACCGGCCATCCCGAAGGAGTTTTTCCTACTTTGTAGAGTTCTTTCATCCGTTACTGCCATGAAGCCAAACTTAGGTTTGAACAGTGAATGAACAGGGTCAGTAGCTGCAAAACAAAGTGTAGGAGGACGGTGGGCTGAGCAGTGGAAGTCAGCCAGTTGTTTCAGTAGGCTCTGTAAAGCAGGCAGCTTACAGAAATTCGTTTTCAGGGAGTGTTAGGCTGGGATGTTTTAGCCGCTAGGAATCAGGTTGAGAAACATAAACCAGAAAAGCAGATACAAAATTAATAAAAGTGGGCAAGGTCAGGAAGGATTTACTTATGAAGAGGATGTATTTTCTTTTTCTGTGATGAGAAACAGTAGTCTGTTCTTGGTTGCATGTGATGGAGATAATTAAAAACAATCCTATTTGGTTTTTGCAACTTCCTTGTCAAACTTTGAAATACTGGCCAGTTTGATTTTTCTTCTTTTCTCTGGACCTGTAGATAAATTTATTGTGAATAAGTGGAACATAGTTTGGCAGCGGGTAGAAGGAAGAGGAAAAGCCAAGAATATGGTTAATTTATAAACCAGACATCTTGAATAAATGAGCTGGCTATAACCCTTAGAAAAAAACAACTGTCTTTTGCCCTTCAAGTTCTTTTCTTACATCTGTTTTTATTTCTTTCAGAGTTTATGACATCAATAAACATTTTAAAGTTGATTGTCTCAGAAGTCTCTCCTTGCACAGCTGAGTTTTCCATATTCTCCCTCAGCTAGAAATCATCCCCCCCTTTTAAATTCTCCTGGCTTCTAATTGGTAGCTGTTCCTATAAGGCAGAGGATGTCCAGGTTTTTTTCAGTACTATATTCTAAAATCAGACCACCTTCTTTTACCTAGCACACGGTAAAGACAGACTCACACATGACATGTGCTGGCTGTGACCTAAACAGGAGTCAGTTGATGCTGTGAGCCTAAATCATTTCTATTAAAATTTTGCTAGGTCTTCATGTATCCCCATTTGATGATGTAATTTTGGTGGAGCTCTATCTTATAAATAGCTTAAAATTATGGAATTCGTTTCAATCAGCGTCCACTGCAGGTACGAATTAATCCTAACCTGCTGCCATGATGCCAGGATCGGTGGCTTCCAACCTGCAGTGCACACTGGGGTCACTTGGGAAACTGTCAGACGCTGGTACTTGGGTCCCCGTGCCTAGAGACGGACATTTCATTGGCTTGGGGTACAGTCCAGGTATTGAGTTTTTCTTTTTCAAAGCTCCACAGGTGATTCGTGGTTGAGAACCACTGAGCAGGAAGCCTGACCTGTCGGCTCATGGCTTCACATGCCAGGGGACGTGGGGGAAGGTAATTTTTTCTAAAATATTAGGAAGGCAACTGAATCAATAGCATACTAGGCATATGAGATTTAGTTCAGTAAGAAACTAAAGATCATACCCTCTGCACTGCTAATGCCCCAGATCCACCTCAGAGTTTCCTGTAAGCCCAGAGGTGCTTGACCAGCTGTGCCCAGGTGCTACGGAAAGTTCCCTGAAACCCAGAGGCTTGTCTTTAACCAAGGTGACATTGCCTGTTAGGGACAGAACCAAACTGGTTCTGGAAAAATCATAGTACTAATATGACATAGTGCCTCAATAATAGTATTATAATATTGCAGCATTTATATCACGAATCCATGGGTTGTTGCTTGCTTATGTAGGTCAAGGTCTGCAAACTTTTTCTGTAAAGAGCCAAACCATAAATATTTTAGGCTTTGTGGGCCATACGGTTTCTGTTGTAACTATTTAACTCTGCCAGTTTAGTGAAAAGCATTGTGCATAATATGTACAAGAATGCCTATGGCTGTATTCCAGTAAAATTTTTATTGACAAAAAGAAGTGATAGACCAGATTTGGTCGGTGAGCTGTGAATTGCAGACCTGATCCAGGTACCTGTTAATCTTCCCAGTGAGGGACTCACATGCTATATAGTTTTCAATCCCTTGAGTGAGGGGCATTTTAATCTTCCCACTTGAGAGTGGGTTGAAGGTCTTTCCGATCCTGTAAGCTATCTGGCACCTGCTGATCCTGTTACAGTGCCCTTTCTTACAAGGTGCTCAATAAATGCTAATTGAATTAGTGCATACATGTAACTCTCTTAATCCTTTTTCTTTTATCTCTAACCCACCCTTGTAACCAGTCTTCCAGTAGGAAAAAGTTGGTATATATTCCATGTACGGAGAAGAATTTGCACTTCACTTCTTTCAAGTCAGTGGCAGGATGTGGTGGCTGAGTGGATTCTTGAAATGAAGAGAGATGCGATTTGCTCAGACGATATTCATTATTATCCTAATTTAAGAAGTTAGCAGACTCTAGGACTTTATTTTCAAACTCAGTGTTTCTTGACTTGGTTTTGTGACAATTTCGATTCAAACTGAGTGTTTAATTTCTCAAAACCATGTTTCCATTCGTTTGGATCTAAGATCACCATAGTGACTGTATGTGATGAGTGGGGTCTTTGGCGTAATGGAGCAAGTGCTGGTGGGCTCTCCCAACCCCAGAAATACTGGAAATAACAGCTCCAGATCATGAGCCCATTTCCAGTGCAAAACACCCATGGCCTGAACAAGAGGACCACCAGCTGACTGTGGAGTGCAAAACCCTGGGTGACTCTGGGCGTTAACCCCTTAGCAGGCTTACTTTCCTCAACTGTGACGTGCAGGCATCTGTCCCATGTGCCTCCTGGGGATGCCGAAGGTGAGATGTGGTGTGAGTAGAGGAAAGGGCCTCGTGAGGGCCTCTCCAGCCTCTCCTTGAGGGGAGTCTGCGTCAGGTGTAGCAGAAGTGACAGCCACGTAGCCCAGGGCTCCCTAGGACTAGAGTCCGTGGATGCACCGCAGGGAGCATGCCCATCAGTTTGCAGAGTGAATGTCTGTCAGCAGAGCAAGATCAGAGACCTGAGGAACCGTGAGCAAGTGAGGAGGCTCGGAGCTGGGACGACACAGGAAAGTCTGGAACTCTGTCTTGCTCTGTCATTACCCAAATCAAGCTTCACGTTCTATGGCGTAGTTCTTAAATTAGAGTATTTTGTGTCTTGGTTATTTTGAAGCTTCTGGCTGCCCAGTATTGGCTGAAATAGAGGCACAGGGTCAGGTCAAATAGAGGCACTTGGTTGACATCAACCAAGATGTCATCCCTTGGTTACCTGCCGAGTGAAAGCCAAGAATTAGGAGTTAGAGGCCCTGTCTAGAGGTTCTTACAAACTGTATGTACAAAGGACATATAACATCAGCTTAGCCACCAAACACCACCTCAGTTTAATCATGTTCATATTGAACATAAAAATGCCTGTCTGTCTTTATCCCTTAAAATGATTGAGAGGAGCAAATGAAATAATGCATAAAAAGTGCTTCACATACAGAATACTTGGCTCAGAACAAGCAATATTGCTGGATTTTAACTCTCCCATGACTACTAATAGCAGTAAGAACAGTGGTTTAGTATTTGTAAGCAAATGTGTTGTATAGTTTAAATCACTGTGAATCCCAAGTTATGATTGTTAATACCTTTGTGACAGGATAAGGACTTTTGTGTGTGTGTTACTGAAGGACATTTCTCTTACTTAGCATCAGCCTGTCCTGTCTGAAGCTGGGCATTGGATTGCATGTATACAAACTCTTCTTGTCTAGAGAAAAAAATCAGTAGAGAAAAGGCCATTTTGAAAACTAGTTTTCTTTTCCAGGGAGTATAGCTTATTCTAATACCCTGGTGGTATGTGGGTTATAAGTCAGGAAGACTCAAGCTTCTTATCAAATGAAGTGTGTAGCCTGATCTTGGCATTTAAACCCACAGGGAGGTCGCAGAGCAAAGGAACAGTTGTTATCTGTTTGCAGCTCAGACTTAAAGACCAGTTACCTGTTTGTGAGCAGGATCAAAGGTCAGTGGTGTGCTTGAAGTGAAAGACATTGTTTCCTTGTCACAATAGCCAGGAACCTAAGAAAGCACCATCCTTTACTCCTCTCTGTGCCCACTTCCTTCAGCCAGGCCCCTGCCGATTCCCTCAATGTGCTGGCAGCCCCTCCTCTCCGCTTCCCCTGCTGCTGTCGTGCAGGGTCTTACCCGGTACAGGGGCTACTCAGAGGCTTCTTGACTGAGTTAGCAAAGCGATGGGTGCATTCCAGATACCTATGGCATTGCACATACCTCTTTGCCGTGTTAAGCCACGAATTGCATGAGGGTAAGGATTATGTCTTGTTTGTCCTCCTATCCCCAGTAGTTAGCAGGGTACCTGGCACTTTAAAGAATTACCAGTACATTTAAGTAGGGGCAAAAAGAAAAAAGAATGGAACAAAGTAGAAGCTTGATAGCTTTTGGTACTTCCCTTGCAGTTGATCATTAGATTTTCTCAAAGCTTATAGAACAATGTGAACTTTGGAGGCATAAAGATGAGAACTATTAAATAATTCTTTAATGGTCATAAGCACGTAAATGGACTTTTTAGAAAATGATTCGTTGTCAAAACAGCAATAGTGATTAATATCAAATGAAATGTCAAATAGATGAAATGTGAACACAGTGTATGGAATCCAGAATACAAATTTACAGTCATGGTAAAGGGTGAAGAATAATGTTTGGGATTAAAATTACCTGCAGTAAGTGCTATATACCATGTCAAATGTCAGGCTTCATCTTATCATGACTAATACTGTTGCCAGCTGTATTGAGTAAGAGATTCATGTTTGATGTACCAGGCCATACACTTATAAACAAGGAAGTACTGTACTGATTTGCAAAAGAGTTGTTATTTGGTCAGAATTTAACCAAAACGGTCTGTTTTAATTGGGAATTCTGGCAAGTAGCAGAGAGATTGGGTACTAATGCAGATGTAGGTGCTGAGAAAGTAAGCCAGGATGAGCAAGTGCTGGGTGGTAATAAATCAAAATTCAGGCAGTGGTGAGGGCAGATGAAAGCAGACAGGGCAGGCATAGAAGTAGGCAAGGTGCAAGGGCCTAAGGAAGCTGGAGGGAGGAGAAACCGAGAATCTGGTCCCCTGATCCTCTAGCCTGGCATCATATAACATTGAGTATTATACAAGAAATAATAGCAAATAGTTACATAGCACTCAACCTGTGCAGCTCCTGCTCTAGTATGTTCGTAGAATTAGATCCTACTCCTGGCAACAGCCTTACGAGAGGAGTACTACTCTGAAGTCTCTGAATCCTCATTGGCAGATGAGGAAATTAAAGTACAGAGAAAGCAAATTGATCACCCAGCTTGTAAATGGCAAAGCCAAAATTTGAACCTAGGCAAATGATAGTTACATGAATGAGGTGCCCTGAAGAATGTTTAAATTTCTATAAGGGTGTTTGAGTGCTTAATAATATACAATAACTGGGGCAGTTGTTACAGAAGAGCTGGATGTCATGCTTCTGGGGGGTCAAAGAGAGCTGCTCAGGTGTGCACATGAGCTGCCCTCTTGTGACAGGTGATCCAATCAAGGTAACCTAGCAGTTATTAGGTGCATCTGTACAGTAATGTACTTGGAAATCATTGTGGTATATTCATTAATGTCAGAGCTTCAAACTATTACGAATCTTAGGGTCTGGCAAGAAATATGACTGCTTCCAAACTCAGCATTTATCCCAGTTGCATAGGTGGGCAGTTGTCAGGGACAGTTCTCGTCACTGGCACAATGGTAACACAGGGTGTTTTGGTCCATCTAGGGCCCACTTTCTCCAGCCTGGTTATGCTTAGCAGAAAAAGAAGGACCAAGAAATGGGTGTTGTTATGAATTGGAAACAGTTTATCAAACAAAGCACAGCAGGCTGTGATCCTCCTCCAACTGAAGATGGTGTCAACTAGAACCACCCTTTGCAAGTACGCAAAAAGAAACACATGCAATTGGTTGTGGTTTCTCTTTACACCCACCTTCCGCTCTCCTCATGGCTGCAGACACAGAATAGTTTTTGTACTTTAAATAGCAAGAGCTTTCTGTAATCTTGACCAGCATTCTTAGTTGAATACAGGCAAAAGGGGAACCTCCAGCAGTGCAAAGGCCGTGGGGTCGGAGAGCTGCCTCCCATTCCCCTCCCAGCCCAAGGGGATTCTGGAGGAAGTTCATCTCTGCCTAAAATAACGCATGCCAAGGCACCAATCCAGAATTTATCATGGGATGTGCACTTCCAGTACTTCTAGTCAGGGATTCATGGCTTCTAACAAATAGGCACCCTGGAAGTGGGGAGTAGGGATTCAGACCCCGGAAGCCCACATTTAAATTGTAGTGGTGTATGTAGTCTGCAACATAACAGGCTGTGTGGCCATGGGCCTCATCTGTGGGCTCTCACTCAGAGCTGGAATTCTGACAAGTTTAATGAGATGTGTTTCAGTTCATCAAACAATTCTAACTTTTAAGGGACCACAAACGGTAGCATTCTATGGGAGTTTCATTGTTACACTTTTCATGCCTTTTGAGCAGGCAAAATAACTCATTCAGTAAATAATTGTGGAGCATGTTTCAGGGAAATAAAATGTTCCTATTTTGAAAACAAATTATTTTTGTGTTTGTAGAGGCTTTTATTAAATCTCTTTTATCTTTTATCTCATTGTGTGCATACGTACATTGTTGAATTCACTTAAGAAAAACAGAATAGTAATAATTGACTTTTTCACCCATTTGCGTTCATCCAGTTATGGGAACCAAAACAATACTGAGTATCTATAGTTCCCTACCTTCAAGGCTTATTTTGAGTTCCATTGCTTTTCAACCTTACAGACTGCAAGTAATCTCCTTTTCCTGACAGTATAACTTTCTGTAACTTTAGGCTGCATCAGATGACGAGTCTAAAACATTGACATCCTATAGTGTATTTTGGTGACTAGTAAATGCAAATAAAAGTATCATAAATGGAAACTTTCAGTCAGTTGCTAGGAGTTCTGGCTGCTGCTGTTTTTATCAAGACAATCATCTAGATAGTGCCACAGAAATCTGGCTTGTGAGGAAAATAGGGTACAAGTTTTTTCCTAGATATTTAGAATGTGTGTATAATCTTGAATGTTAAAAAATTTAGATAAGAATGGAAATGTTTGGAGTTGTTTATAGATTGGGCTCTAAAACAGCTACATTTGTCTTTATTGTTGGAATTTAGAAAATGCCTCTCATGAAATAGAAGCTAAGAATATAAGAAAATGAAGAGAAACTTGCTAAGGTTTCTAGAATACATTTGATCAACAAAAACTTATTGAGCATCTACTCTATGGCATGTGCTGTTCCTTGTATATAACAACAAAAGTCACTGCCTTCCCTGAGTTTACTTTTTTTTTATTAAGGTATTATTAATATACACTCTTATGAAGGTTTCACATGAAAAAACAATGTGGTAACTACATTTACCCGTATTATCAAGTTCCCACCCATACCCCAATGCAGTCACTGTCCTTGGGTGTAGTAAGATGCCACAGATCTTGAGTTTACTTTTTAAGCAGGGGAGACAGACAGTAAACAAGAAGCAAAATTAATAGGGTAGTTTTTATTATAAACATTTTTATTGAAGTATAATTGACATAATAATTATTAGTTTCAGGTATACAACATAATAGTTCAACATTTGTATGCATTGCAAAATGAACCACAATAAATCTAGTTACCATCTGTCACCACACAAAGTTACAAAAGACTTTTCTTGTGATGGGAACTTTTAAGGCTCACTTTCTTAGCATCTTTCAAGTTTGCAATACAATATAACTGACTACAGTCACCATGCTGTACCTTATATCTCCATGACTTATTTTATAACTGGACCTTTGTATTCTTGACCCCTTCTCTTGTTTTGCCCTCCTTGCGACTGCCCTCCCGTCTGACAACCCTAATATGTTCTCTGTGTCTGTGAGTTTTGTTTTTTAGATTGCACATGTTAGCGAAAAGACATACAATATTTACCTTTCTCTCACTTATTTCTGTTAGCTTAATACCCTCAGAGTCCATCCATGTTGTCACAAATGGCAAGATCTCATTCTTTTTACAGCTGAGGACTATTCCACTGTATGTATACATAACACGTTTTTACCCTTTCACCCATCAGTGGACACTTAAGTTGTATCTATAACTTGGCTATTGTAAATAATGCTGCATTGAGCATAGGGGTGCACGTATCTTTTTGAATTAGTGTTCTCACTCTCTCCAGATAAATATCCAGAAGTGGAATTGCTGGATCAGAGGGCAGATCTATTTTCAATTTTTTGAGAAACCTCCATACTGTTTTCCTTAGTGGCTGCACCAATTTACATTCCCACCAACAGTGCATGAGGGTTCCCTTTCTCCACATCTTCACCAACATTTGTTATTTCTTGTCCTTTTGATAGTAGCCATTCTGACTGCTGTGAGATGATATCTCACTGGTTTTGATTTGCATTTCCCTGATGATGAGTGGTGTGGAGCATCTTTTCATGTGCCTGTTGGCCGTCTGTATGTCTTCTTCGGAAAAATGTCATTTCAGATCCTTTTTCCATTATTTAATCAGATCTTTTTTCCTTTATTGAAATGCACGAGTTCTTTATGTATTTTAGATATGAACCCTTTATTGGCTATATGATTTGCAAATAACTTCTTCCATGCAGTAGGCTGCCTTTTGATTTTGTTGATGTTCTTTGCTGTTGGAAGCCATTTGGTTGATGTCACTGCATTGGTTTGTTTTTGTTTATTGCCATTGCCTTTGGACTCAGATCCCCAAAAAAAAAAATCACTAAGACCAAGGAGCTTACAGTCTATGTTTTTTTCTAGGAGTTTTATGGTTTCTGGTCTTACAATCAAAATTTTCATCCATTTTGAGTTAATTTTGGGGTGTGGTATAAGATAGAGGTCCAGTTTCATTCTTTTGCATGTGACTCATCCAGTTTTCCCAGCATCATTTATTGAAGAAACTGCCCTTAATCTCCATTGTATATTTTCTTGGCTCCTTTGTCAAAAATTAATTGGATTTATTTCTGGGCTCTTGGTTTTGTTCCTATATCTGCTTTTTATTGCACAGTTTTTATTCTATAGCTTTGTAATATAGTTTGAATTCAGGGAGCATAATACCTCCACCTTTGTTTTTCTTTCTCAAGATTGCTGTGGCTGTTCAGAATCTTTTGTGTTTCCACACAGATTTTAGGATTGTTCTAAATCCTTGAAAAATGCCATTGGAGTTTTGATAGATTGCATTGAATGTCTAGGTTGCTTTGGGTAATACAGACATTTTAACAGTATTATTCAGTCCATGAGCATGGAATAGCTCCATATTTATTTGTGTCATCTTCAGTTTCTTCCGTCAATGTGTTACTTTCACCTCCTTGGTTACATTTATTCCTAGATATTTCATTCTTTTTGATACAGTTGTAAATGGGAATGTTTTCTTAATTTCTCTTTGTGATAGTTGTTAGTGTATAAAAATGCAACAGGTTTTTGTATATTGATTTTGTATCCAACATTACTGAATTCATTTGTTCTAATAGTTTTTGGTGGAGCCTTTAGGGTTGTCTACATATAAAATCATGTTGTCTGCAAATAGTGACAGTTTTACTTCTTCCTTTCTGATTTGAATGTATTTTATTTCTTTTTCCTACCTAATCGCTCTGGCTAGGACTTCAAATAGCATGTTAAATAAACGTGGCAAGAGTGGGCATCCTTCCTTGTACCTGCTCTTAGAGGGAAAGGTTCTAGCTTTTCACCATTGGTATGATGTTAACTGTGGGCTTGTCATATGCAGCTTATTATATTGAGGCATGTTCCATGTATACCCACTTTTTTGAGTATTTTATATCATAAATGGATGTTGAATTTGGTCAAATGCTTTTTCTGTACCCACAGAGATGATCATAAGGTTTTTATCCTTTGTTTTGTTAATGTGGATCATCATGTTGATTGTTTTGCAGATGTTTAACCATCCTCACATCCCTGGAATAAATCCCACTTGATCATGGTATATATGACCCTTTTAATGCGTTGTTGATTTTGGTTTGCTAATATTTTTGTTGTGAATTTTTACATCAATATCCATCAGGGCCACTGACCTGTAATTTTGTATTTTTGTAGTACCCTTGTTTGGTTTTGGTGTTAGGGGAATGTTGGCCATATAAAATGAGTTTGGAAATGTTCCCTCCTCTTCAATTTTTTGTGGAGAGTTTGAGAAGAATAGGTGTTAACTCTTCTTTAAATGTTTACTAGAATTCACCATTGTAGCTGTCTCATCCTAGACTTCTGTTTTGGGGGATTTTTTTTATTATTGGAATTATTTTTATTTATAATTGGTCTGTTAAGATTTCCTGTTTCTTCATAATTCAGTCTTGGAAGATTGAATATTTCTAGGAATATATCCATTTCTTCTAGGTTGTCAAATTTGTTTGCATATAATTGTTTATAGTAGGCTCTTATGATCCTTTGTATTTCTTTGGTATCAGCTGTAACTTTTCTTTCATTCTGGTTTTATTTATTTGAGCCTCCTCTCTTTTATTCCTATTGAGTTTAGCTAAAGGCTTGCCAATTTTGTTTATCTTTTCAAAGAACCAGCCCCTAGTTTCACTGATCTTTCCTATTGTCTTTTTTGTCTCTATTTCATTTATTTCCCCTCTGATCTTTATTATTTTCCTCCTCCTAACTCTGGACTTTGACTATCCTTTTTTTTCTACTTTCCTTAGGTACAAAGGTAAATTTGAGATTAAATTTGTATTAGTTTGAGATTTTCTTATTTCTTGAGGTAAGCCTGTATCACTATAAACTTCCCTCTTAGAGCTGCTTTTACTGCAACCTGTAGGTTTTGGTGTATTGTATTTCCACTTCATTTGTCTGAAGGTTTTTTTTTCCCTTTAATTTCTTCATTGACTTGTTGGTTGTTGATGACATGTTTAATCTCAACATTTATAATTTTTCCAAATTTCTTGTAATTGATTTCTAGTTTGATACCTTTGTGGTATGAGAAGATGCATGATATGATTTCAGTTTTCTTAAATTTTTTAAGACTTGTTTTCTGACCTAACTTATGGGGCATCCTGGAGAATGTTCCATATGCAGTTGAGAAGAATATGTATTGTGCTGTATTCAGATGGAATGTTCTGTATATGTGTATTAAGTTTATCTAGTTTATCATGTCATTTAAGGTTGATGTATGTTTATTGATTTTCTGGCTGGATGAATTATCCATTGATGTAAGTTAGGTATTTAAGTCCACTACTATTGATCAATGGAGCAAAATAGAGAGTCCAGATATAAAACTATGTGTATATGGTCAATTAATATGCAATAAAGTAGACATAAATATACAATGGGGAAAAGACAGCCTCTTCAACAGCTGGTGTTGGCAAAACTGGATAACTACATATAAGAGAATGAAACTGGATTATTATCTAAATCCATACACAGAAGTAAACTTGAAGAGCATGAAAGACCTGAATGTAAGTCATGAAACCATAAAACTCTTAAAAGAAAACATAGGTAAAAATCTCTTGAACGTAAGTATGAGCAATTTTTTCCTGGACATATCTCCTTGGGCAAGGGAAACAAAATAAAAAATGAACAAATGGGACTACATCAAACTAAAAAGCTTCTGTACAGCTGCATGTGTTCAGTCACATTGCATTGACTGTACATATTCTTTAACACACATAGGACTATTTCTGTAGATTAGATTCCTAGAAGTAGAATTCCTACATCCAAGGACATTTCTTAACATATTTTCTTTTCTAAGGTCTTCCATGGTTTATTATATTTCCTGGAAATGTTATTGAGTTCTAAGTTTGGGAAACTGAAATGTTTTCTAAAGTAGATTTCCTGGCTGTGGACTTCTTGCCCTTGGCAAAAGAGTTTTAAACTATGAGTTTTACAAACTTAAATACTCCATTTTTAAAAATAGATCTCTTAATCTGGGCATGTTAGGTGGCACATAGGAGATATTGCCCTTATCTGGAATCTGTGGAACAAGTGGGGAGAAGGAAGGATAGAGGAAGATGGTTGAATATGTCTTAGACATACCACCTTACTTAGAGACCAAGGTTAACATCTCATGTGATAATCACATTGATATCATGCAATGATGTTATTCATTGAGCTGGGTACATCCCTTCTGTGATGTTCTTCTGTTAAGCCTGTAAACCCAGTCTGATCATGAGGAGACATCAGAAAAACCCAGTTTGAGGGACACTCTACAAAATATCTGACCAGTACTTTTCAAAGGTGCCAAGGTCACGTAAGGCAAGCAGAGACTGAACAACTCTCACAGACCAGAGTGTAGTAAGGAGGCACTGCAAACTAAGTGCAACATGATACCTTGGATTGGATCCTGTAACAGAAAAAGGATGTTAGTGGGAATATTGGTGAAATCTGAATGAAATCTGTGGCTTAGTATTGTATCAATATGAAATTCTTAGTTTTGATATCTATACCATGGTGTTATAAGATTCTAACATTAGGGAAACCCTGGGTACTGGGTTTTTTGATAAATATGCCATGGTTATATGAGATGCTTATTTTAGGAACTTGGGTGCAGCTCTTCTATAAATCCAAAGTTATTTCAAAGTAAACTTTGTTTTTTTAAGGTATCTCTTTACTTCTGGACAATGTATTCCTAAAAAGATGGTCTCCCCTCAAAAACTGCTTCTATCCTCTCAAATCTAAAAGATCTTTTGTCCCAAGGGGTGGATTCCATCAAGATCTTTTGTGCTAGAGATTTAGTGCATGTGGGAGAGATGTTTAGGATATCACTGGGGACGCAGTGCAGACTGGGCCGTAACAGTGCCCTAAAGACACCATCTGAGGTCATGGATATTGTGGCAAGTGATCAGGTGTGAAGAGTCAGAGAACTAAGTGGACTTTCTTTTGGAATGGATGACCAAAGAGTGAATTCAACCCTTAAGATGTGAAAGTTCCATTCAAGAATGATTTAGCAAAACATAACAGTTCAATACAAAATTTGCAAATGGGAGACAGAGTCACCCTAACCAGTCAGAGGGGTCATATGTCACTTCCAAGTGTCATTCAAAAGAAGACAGATAAATGAAATTCAGACCATAGAGGCAACCTCTCCGGTTGGAACAGGGAGCGTTTTGCAGTCAAAGGCAAGGCTGAGTTAACTTAGACTATGTATGTCTAGACATTCCCTACAGAAGATAGGACCCAGTGAGCATAAGTGAGGAACCCAAAGAGAGAAGAACATAAAATGGTTAGGACCAGTGACTAAAAGGGTTATCAATCCTCAGGAGGAGACAGTATTAAAACAGGACCCCACTCCCCACCCTAACATAACGCAACTAGTTCTTTGTGCCCAGAATAACTGTTTCATCATTCCTACTGGTTTTTCTTGGTAAACTGGACTCTAAAAGCCTTTATAGTCAATATAAAATTTTTTGAATGAGTGTACCATCTGGTTGCAATTTTGGTTTCAAATCTCTGTTATGCAACTTGCACCCAAATAAGGATTACCTCCAAACGTGAGCAGGCCAAGTCAGCCGTAAACAAGCAAGAAGTTTCACTTTGTATTGCTAGCTTCCAAGATGTTAGAAAATGAAGTATTTAGAGAAATGGTGCTTCTTTTAGGCAAACTTCCTCTACCATGATGTGCTTGACCTAGACCAGTGGTCAGCAGACCTTTCCTGTAAAGGGCCAGCTAGTAAATGGTTTTGGCTTTGTAGCCATATACGGTCTCTGTCACACATTTGCCGGTCCTTTTTTTCGAACCTTTTACAAATGTATTTTCTGGGTCTTTCACCATATTTTCATGCTTTTGATTCTTGGCAGAAGTTTGGAGTCTGGTTTTAAACAATGATCTGAAGTGAAGCTTCTGACTGTGGATTTATTGCCACTGGCAAAAGATTTGTAATAGTGACTTTAATGGATTTATAAGAGAATGAATGTAGTTCATCTCTTACTGCTACCGTTTTCATACATTTATGAGAGATACCCTAATAAATATGACCCTTCAATATGTAACAGTGGTGATCCAGTTTTTCAAGATTCAATTTAATTTGTTTTCTCCTGTAGCCCATTAGCTGCCCCTTTTTCATAGTTTTGTTGTTACCAGTCATCTCTAAAGCTACATTCTTTCTTTCAGTGACTCATTTCACATGACAGTTTCTGCCTGTCATTTGTAGTTGGGCTGTGGCTTTTCACTGCTTCTGCCTAAGACCATCCTTCAGGAGACCCCAGCAGGTGGCCTTTAGGATACTAAATCACTTTTGGGGATCACTGTGGACAAACATCCTAATGCTCCTAAGACTCTAAGTGGTTGAATAGTAGACTGTGGATTTTAGAGATAAACTTTGCCTACTTCACGTGGTTTTTGTAAGGAGGTAGATAAGATCACATATTTAAATTTTTGAGCTTTTATTTCATCTGTTTACAATTTCAGTAATATGCTTTTTTTATTAAGGTATTATTGATATATACTCTTATGAAGGTTTCACATGAAAAAACAGTGTGGGTACTACATTCACTCACATTATCAAGCCCCCACCCATACCCCAATGCAGTCAATGTCCATCAGTGTTAGTAATATGCTTTTAATTAAACTTCCATAAGTCTTGCATCTCAGACCTCCATTATATTTGGCTAAACAAATGCCCAATCCAGCTGGTAGCCTGTTTTAGCAGAAGAGTGTCCCGTAGAAACCCATTTAATTTGTTTTAAAACTGGTTCTCTCATAACTTCTCAGACAATATTTGCAACTGTTGCTATCTTTTAAAATTTGTTTTACCATGGTAAATTTTAAGGGGAGCACAGAAAATCAAGCAGTAGTGTGGTTTTTAATCAATACTGTTTAATAATCATTTGAAATAAAAGGGAATTTTTTTACTCAGTAGGAAGTTAATTGGGATACATTAGCTTTTGTTGTTTTGAAGAATTAAGGCTGTTTGTCTCTAATAGGTTTTTTTTTTAGATACTTGGATTCTGTGGAAATGAAACTCTGTTCTTAACCAATCCTAGATTCTTATATGGCATATCTGGCAGGATTTTATTTTCTCCTAAGCAGGGTCCAGTCTAGTCCTAATATCACCATATCAACTAGAAGAAAGGGAAATTTAATATGACTATGAAGAGAACACATTGGCATAGAATTTCTTTAAAAGTCTCCTAAATTCAACATTGTACTTCTTATATCGAACAAAAAAAATTGATCTGTTCTTCATTTCTGTCTCATGATGTGTTTCAGTGTTGTAAAGAATATTTGAGGGTTTTGAGTTGTAAATAAATACGACAGTATTATCTGTATAATCTCACCTTTTTTTTTTTGTCCTAAGAAAACCTGGTATTGGTAGCTTATATATGTTGAGTTGGAGCCTGAGTAAGTTGATAGTGTGAAGGGTGTGTGTGTGTGTTCATTTTCATCGAGCCATTCTTCTGTAGGTCTGTAGGTCTGTGGGTCAGCTGTCGTGTCAGTGCTTTCCCACCTTGTTCTTTTAAGTCACTCAGTGACTGGTGACTGACAGGATGCTGGAAAGGAACCCTTTGAGCAGATGCGTGTAGGGGCCCTCCAGTCCTCTCCTTCACCCGCCCCGGAGCAGCTGCGTTCTGCCCTGTCCATGGCCCTGCCAGGGAGGGAGGAGCGGGTGCCCGCCGTAGCATCCTCTGTCAGCACGCATTACACGGCTTCTCGAGCACGTGGAATGACATCTTTCCCAGGGAAACCCTTCGTCCAGGCCAGCACGCATGGGAAGACTGTTCCTGTGCTTAGTCTTGCCATGGTGATTGTCATTGTTTAGTGGGTCCATAAGGATTGTAAGCTGCAAGACGTCGTCATGCTCTGCCTCTGCATTCACCTGCTCTTTCTTTTGAACTCTTGCAGGCAGCAGTACCTGTCCAAAGGTCACTTTAGTCCCGCCCTGTTTGACAAGCAGCACAACCACACTGCTTGATCAGAATGTGTCTGAAGAAGAGGCTCAGGGAATAAATGGAAATACTCCAGCAAAACGCGCGGCTGCAAATCCGAAGCCACAAGGTATGTGAGAGGGGTTTTTGGTCAGGTCGGGGGCTTTGTTCATTGATGAAGGAAGGGCCAGGCAGAAGAATGACCCCTAAAAAAGATTTTAAAGTTAAAGTGGGAGGAATTGGGTGTCAGTCTGTGACTCTTCTCAGGCAGAGTTGGGTATTTGTTCTGCTCCCAAAACACTCCTCATACATTTTTCTATTATGGTTCTTTCAAATGGCTGAAACTGTTCACATAACCCGTTAAGGGGACTGTGATCTCTTCAAGCATTTATGCTTGACCTGGTACAGGCCTTAACTTACTCTTTGCCTAATAAATGTGTGACAGATGAATGAGTGTTTGGAAGTACTGTCAAGAAGCCATTATGACTTGCTGAATGTCAGAGGATCTGTGAAATAGAGAATTCTTAATGCTTAATATACTTGGTAAATATACAATTTTATATTAGGAACTGGAGCTTGAAAAGGTGTCTTAGTAAAGTTATCCACAGACATTAGAAGTAAAGATTCCTTGAATTTAGGAATTGAACCACCAAGGGGAAAAATCATTGTAATGTCTGTAATCTTTGTTTTCTTCAACGACTTTTTTTTTGAAGTATCATTGATATACGATCTTATGTTGATTTCAGATGTACAGCAGAGTGGTTCAATAGTTACCCACATTATCAAATCCTTACCCCAACTAGTGCAGTTACTCTGTTGACGTAGAAAGATGTTACAGAATCATTGACTATATTCTCCATGATGTACTACCACAGTGAGTCTTTTCTTTTACAAATAAATTTCGATTAATTTTGAGAAGCACAAAATTATAATTTTGCTATAGAGCACAAGCCCTTTTGAAATGTAACACAAAACTAAGCTCTACTGTGATTTAATGTGTAATGTCTCCCTAATAGATTTTCACTTATATCAAATGCTGAATATTCAGCCAAGAAACAACACTGGGCATTTTCAAAATTACTGTTCTTTGGAAAAATCTATCTCTAATTGGTTTATTTTGTATTAACTTTGTTTTCTTTCCTGTTCTTGCAAAGAAAAAGTGTTGTAGATGATGTAGTATAAAAGAACTGGTGTTACTCTAAAATCCTTAGGTTTTAAGGATTTCTGAAAGAGATATTTAAAAGGGGTTTAAAATGGAATCTTTGAAATTATGAGATATTTTTCTTTTTTATCCTCACTACTAGCTGTATTGGTGGTGGGATGGGACATGGCTACCAAGCAAGGTCAAATCATTGGTGATCCAATTAAATAGCCCATTCATGAGTTTATAACCTTTTCTTTTTACCATACTCCCCCCTGTAACACTGATGTACTATGAACATAGCAAATTTTTGGATCATGGTTTTAAGTAATTTTATTTGCAAAATACAAAGCTCCATCTTGTTCATTAGACCTGAGCTGACAAAAGATCAAATAAGGTTAAGAATATAACAAATGAATACAATTCAACTTTATGTAATTTGCCCAGATCAAAAGCACGAGTTTCATTATTTATAAAGCCTTTTTATTTGAGGTGGGGAGAAGATGCATTGCATTACTTCATTGTTTTTCAAAGTGCATTGAGTTAAATCGTAGCAGGGTCCTTTCCAAGATGCCCTGTGCCGCAGTGATCATACTCATTAGGGAGACAACACTGATGTTGCTTTGCTCTTTGTAGTCGTATCACAGTCAGTATGTTGCCATTTTTAATATAATTAATTAATATATGACTAGCTATATATAAAAAATATCCAATTGGTGTTGACTCCCTATCTTGAATATAGGTCAATTATATACAATTTTACATAACTATAGGGAGTATTTCCAGATACTAAAAAAAATCACACAGAGTACTTTATACTTTTTTTTTTTCCCCACAATACTCTCACTTGTTGTCTGGCCCATTTCTGTTCCCTCCCCGACCTCAAAATAAATTTTAATCCCACCCTCACCCCTAACAGTTCCTGTTTCTCCATCTCTACTTTATTTAGTTTCATTCCTTACAGTCCGACCTCCTATCCATTTCACTCATCTGCGTTGGTTTTTTTTCTGCCTTTGGCCCGTGGCATGGCAGCCCTTCACTGAAACCTGCTGAATGAATCCCTGCTTCATGTGACACATTTCCTCTCCACTGTCTCCACTGTTCTTTATTTAAAACTTAGAATGGGCACCATATATACAAACCAGCATCCTGGAAACTAGGCTACCTCTTGGTGGTGTCATCAGCTGCCACATAGATTGGGCACTGCTTGCCAACGGATAATTAGTATTCCCCAGCCTCTAGAGGAGAGAAGCTACTTTTAATTTCTCCAAACCCTTGAGAGCATGTGGATGACTGAGGCCAAGAAAGGAGGGGGTGCTGATGGCGACTCCCCACACAGAACGAGGGCTTATCACACTGACACCTTCTTTCCCACGTCACTGCAAATCCCTTACACATCATGAATGGTGCAGCTGCTGAGGTGTCAAGATCCATTATGTAATTTTGATTTAACTGAAGAGTCTTACTCTAGATCAATCAACTGAGACAGTTTTGTGTCTGGTCTATCTGTGTTCCTCCCTGTGTGCCTCCCCTGCCAACATGGATATGGTCTGAGGACCACCTGAAATGTGCGTAGTTTGAGAAACCGATCTAGGTCCTAAAAAGAGCTCATAATCCAGTCTTGTGTGTTTCTTATGTGGCATACTAATAATATCATAGCTACAGTTTATCAGGTGATTTTTAAAAAAAGAGATAATATTGGATACCTTTATTATTATTTAGTATTGTGTCTGGAACAACATCACATTTATGTTTTTTGTGTTTATTAATTACCAATAAGTAAATAAGTCTTGGGGATGTAATGTGAAGTGTGGTGACTAGAGTCAGTTATATTGTACTATATATTTGAAAGCTGCTAAGAGAGTTGATCTTAAAAGTTCTCATCACAAAAAAAATGTGTTAACTGTGTGGTGATGGGTACTAACTAGACTTAACTGTGGAGATGGTTCCTTAATGTATATAAGTATCACTTCATTAATCATGTTACATACCTGAAACTAATACCGTATCATATGCCAATTTAAAAAATTACCAATAAATAAATATTTTTTTAAGAGTTATGGTTTTTAAAAGGATGCAAGAGCTAAATTATAGATAAGTTTATATTTGAATCAGAATTGGAGCCTGTAGCCTTTGAAAGTGGATTCCTTCAATAGGGCGTGTTATATCTCAGCCTTAGAAAATCCCTAAGGCCTTGGAACGCAGTGGTTTATTCACTTCATACCCTTCCTACCAGTCAAACAAATAAATTACTGAGCAACTTCCACCGTAAGTCTCTCTACTTGTTCACCACTTTTAATATTGGCGTATTTCCTGCCATGCTAGCCATAACTCAAAAGTAACTTCCTTAGCAATTAAAGCTAATGGTTCTTTTTCTCTTAGGACCTTTGATCAACAACATTCTCCATACTTAATTATTTTGGTAAAGCCCACATATTATGGCTTTCTCAGTCATTAAACTTTAATTAAAAGTTTCAGAAACTTTGAGAGCCATGTTACTGTTTGAATAATTGAAGTAAATGTACTCAAACCTATTTCATCAACTTCTAACATAAACCACTCTATGTGTAATGTTCCATTCAAGTGCAATGTTATAATTCATAATGCATTAATATATGGCTAGCTATTGTTTTTCATAGTTAATAAAATGAGGAATCAAAATCTGGTAATGCCCAAACTTACACTGGAAATTAGTTTCTCTTTTCATTCTCAATAATTATTTTGTATACTTGGACATTTTTGAATAATTAAATTGTTTTCTTAATATTTACTGTCTGTAAAATTGACTGTAATAGAACTAATTTTACTTAGTGTCAACTAATCATCTCAAAGTTAGCACGTCCGTAACTGGATTACCTTTCTTCTCTCCAAAAATTTGTTTACCTGTTGCGTCAGTTGATGAAGATCCCGTCCTTCCAGTTGTTCAGGCCAAAGGTCTCAAAGAGTCATCCTCAGCTCCTCTGACCTCCCATTTAATTTATCAGGAAATCTGCTTTTAAAGTGTGCCTGAAATCTAACTATTTCTTACAGCCTCCTAAGCACTATTACCTCTTGCCTGTATTTCTTGAATAACCTCCAACGCCACTGCCTGCTCCCACCTTGCCCCCCTACTCCCCTGCTTTCTCAGCACAGCAGCCAGGGCGACACTGCTGGAATTTAAGTCCTATCCCGTCACCCTCTGCTCAGAACTCTGCAGTAAGTGCTCATTTCACTCCAAATCAAGACACTTACGGTGTGCTGGAAGACCAACGTTATCAGGCCCTCCATATCTGCTCTTGCCTGCCTGCTCCTTTGGCTCCAGTGACACTGGCTTCCGCTGGTCTCTCGCTTCCCTCTACCTGATGGGTGCTGTTCCCCAAATAACTCCCTTACTTCTTCAACTCCTGTTCAGGTCTCTACTTCTCAGAGGCCCACTTTGAACGTCCAACTTAATATTCCAATCTGCCTTTTCCCCCCATCCCTACAACCCCAGATCCCCTCCCTTTCTCCCTAGCGCTTGCCACCTTCTGATGAATGGTTTACTTGCTATGTTTTTTTATGTCTTACCTTTCCTTTTGTTCATTGATATGATCAAGTGCATAAGGCTTAATAGGTATTCAATAAATATTTGTCAAATTACTGAAAAAGTAAAAATAAAAATTTAAAAGCTGTGTCTAGATGAATAAGAATTTATCTAGGGTTATATTTTGGAAATGTCGAGTTCTTATGGTTGTGTTAATTTATACTCCTTTTCAACGTGTGTGAGGGTTCACATTGCTTCATCTCCTCACCAACACTTGGTATTGTGAGATTTAAAATTTTTGGTTAATCTGATAGAGTTGAAGTGATATCACATAGTTGATTTAATTTGCATTTCCCTGATTATTAATTAAGTTGAACACTGTTTTTTCCATTTACATCCTTTGGACTATAGGGGAAGAAATGTAAGATGACTTTAGATGTAATGAACTGGGGGTACTGGTAGGACAACCTAGGAGATGTCCCCAGAGTATTGGAAACATTGGCCTCTGTGGTGTATAAGAAAGATGAGAAATGGCGAGAGGAAGAGACAGAAATCATTTTCACTTGTCAGTTAAGTGAAACTGTACCAAAATTCACACTACTTTCCTCTGAGACAGTGTTTCTGACACTAGCCATTTCATGAACCATCTTAAGATTTTTGTAATATACATGTAGCACTTGAGCTTTTATTTAAAATGTGTTTCTTTACTGGTTTACTGTACATTTGTATGGTCTCTCTTGCTGAAATAGAGGCCCTCTCTGTGCTTCTGAAATAACCATGTACCTAATACCCACCTTATCAACATCATTAAACTGTCTCCCCTCTAGAATATGAACCCCTTGGTGACACATTAATTAGTGCTCTCATGTATTCCACAGATTTATCAAGGACTCTGCAGGTGGATATTGGGAATACAGTTTTGATTGAAAAACATTCCTTATCCTCACAAAATTGCAGACTTGTGGAAGAGAAAAACCTTATATCTATAATGTATTTAATATTTTATTTGTTGATCTATTATTTAATACTACTTACTGCTACTTAATAATCATATAATAATTTATTATAAGCCCTTTGGAAGAAAAGTAGTACACAGTGTGGAAACAGTTTATGAATAGACATATTGAGATGGGAAAAGCCAGTGGAGTTATTGCTGAGAAGCTGCCTGACACATGTCATTTCATTTGCGTCTTTCAAGCATCTAAAAGGGTCTGGCACATAATAAAGAGCATTGGCTGGGTGAATCCTAGGTTAGATGGTTAAGTTATTTTATGACATCTTTGTACACAGAATTATAAAGAACATACTCCTTCAAATATTCTAGTTAGGAATATTGAAATTATTCCTAAAGTGAAAACTATTTTTTGGTGGGATATTGTTTTCTTTTACTATTTTGGTATACTATATAGGAAAATTTTCCTTGAAATTAACAAATTCCACATACAGAAGCTCCTTCCTTCCCAATGGATACTGTATTGAACCATCGCCTCTAAGCGTATCTTAGAATACATTTTCATAGTGAACATGTCATTTTGTCATTGGGACTTCCTTCTTGTTTCTGTTGAAAGGGAATGAGTTGGATCCATTGGTACATCTGTAGCTCACTGTTATATGTATATATATATATATATATATATATATATATATATATATATATATATATATATGTATGTATGTATACGTATTTTTGTAAGAATTGGTAATGGGCACAAAATGATGAAATCTAGGCCAGTGGGCACCGGGCAGCTGTCAGCCAGCTGAGTTTATAAAAGAGATGAGGTTACTGAGAATGAAGGTAACCGTCGAGGAAAATGGGGCGTGTAATTAGGAGCCGTGGTTCTCCACCCTTATTGCAGAAGTTAGGAGACCGGTTTAAAAAGACAGAGATGATTTTATTTGATTTAAAGCCAGTTATAGAAAAACACATACATGTTATGTAATCCTTTACCCAAAATATTAATCTACAGGAAAAATGATACTGGTTTTCAAACCTGAAGTAATTCCTATACTCATTAAATGTGGCATTGTATATTCTCTCATCTACAGAATTCCTCATCTGTGGGAACATTGTTAGGGACATTCTGTGGTATTTCAGGAAATGGTCTGTTCCTATTTATTGAGCGAAGAACTTATTAGAAAGCAAATAACTTGTGGTCTAATAACTATGAATGTAACAGACAATAATAATAGAACCTTTCCAACCCCCTTTTGCTGGATTGAGGGCGAGGAGCAGGGCTGATGACAAAAGTAGCTGGAGGCAGGGTGCCAGGCGTGAAATCGGATGAACCTCGCTACCCTAGACACACCGCTGAACCTCTGTAAGCCTCCATAGTCCTTAGAGGTGAATAATGGGACCTACCTCAGGGACCATAAAGTAAAAATTTCCATCAAGACAGAATGAGATAAAGTGCTTTGGTTAAATGGGAAGATGTTATAGTGAAACAGCATCTCGTTACTGTTGTTTGTTGAATTGCTTTGCTGGCTTTTGTGTCTGTCTGCTCTGGATTCGGGGATATCCATTGTCACTCTATTCTTAGAAAAACTTTTGTAGCAAGCAGTGTATCCCTAGGAATTTCAAGGTGAAGCACTTATTTTCTCTGTTTAGATGAATAACTTCTATGTTACCTCCGATAGAAATTGGAAGCCCATAGCCATCTGTAGGTGCCTAGATGTTCAATAAAATCACATTTAAAATGACCTAAAATGAAAAGGACCACTTGAATCTTGGAGACGGAATCTCCCCAGGATGCAGAGCAGATGTCCAGGGCAGATGGAGGTCCTTGGTCACGGCTCCGTATGAATCTGACGATGATGATCAAGACTTTCACACCCAGGACACCACAGTATTCTTTTTTGTTAAAGAATGAATATCAGTGAGATACTGAATTCTATTAATTCTTTTTCTACAGTGCCTCCAAAGCCATTACATCTGCAGAATTTACCTTCGTCCAATATACACCAAACCCCCAGGTATAAAGCTTTATCTAGTGCAAAGCCAAGGATGGAGGAAGTTAAGCCTGACTCTGCTTCTTGTGTCTCAAAAGAAAAACCCAGTAAGGTATCAGATCTCATCAGTCGCTTTGAAGGAGGCAGGTAAGAACTACAATGGAAGAAGGCAGAGGGGAGAGGAAAGCTGGTTATTAAAAATGGCGATAGCCATGTCTTTTTCTAACTAAAAAACAGTATTCCATTGGGTTTGGCAAGCGTTTAGAAAGAGTAGATTTTTAAAAATACTTACTCTTGCCCTGATATGAACTGTCATTTGCTATGTGTTACCTGTGTGCAGCTGTCTGCCGCCAGCTTACTCGCTGCCCTGTGTGCTGGGTAGAGCTCTCGGCAGGCTTATTTCCTGGTTCCTCCCCTGCTGTGCGTGTCCCTCAGTGTGTTAGTCCTGGGGGGCATTCTGTTGGTTGCTTGATATCTGAGTCGGAAAGGCAGGAGGTTGTCAGTCACTTTGTGTGTTTGTGACTGTAACTCCTATGGGCCTGTCTCATCTCTGTGGCCTTCTCTTCTCTCTGATCCGCATTGTTTGATGTGGGTCTTCTATATCCACTCAATGCATTTCCCCGCCCTGCCCCATACCCTTCCTTGTACTGTACTAGGTTTTGTGAGGCGATATTGCCGATAGCAAAGTCCAGACTAAATTTCCATTTTGTGTTTATTAGATAAGATTTTATATTCTGTAGTCCTAATGTTTCAAAAAAGGTAGGTGAATTGTATTTATTTCTCACTTAAAAATGAAAACAGACTCATACAAGTTGCTTTCCTCAATTGTTTTTTCTTAGAATTCCCATCCCTGACTTAGAATTTTTAAAAATTATCAGCAGGATTTTTTTATCTGTCTGTATTTCATTAAACAATATATATAACTTCACTTTCATCCTTTAGGTCACATAGTTCTATTCATTCCAGGGTGGTATTCAAGAATGGTTTCCCATTCAGTAATTTCATTATTTGCAGGATTTATTGTTATTTATGTAACAGATCATAGCTTGGAATTACTTTTAAAATTCTGTAGACATAGTGAACAAGTACAAAACTATCATCTCCCTCATTTAAAATGAGACTATATTTAGTAACAAGTTCTGGAGAAAAGTAGTTCAGGAGCCTGTCTTTTTTATTCCTAATCAACTGTGAGAACTTAAGTCATAAATATTTAAACTTCAACATCTCCCCCTCTGAAGTGTGATTCTTAATACCTTTGCTGTCTTCAGCTATAGGAAGTAATCTTTACTAGAATGATTCAACTCCACTTAATATTTTTTAGTTTCTCAGGGCAAATTAACCCAGTAGCACAGACAGTGACCCCACGTTTGGGCATTCCCAGGGTCATGTCCAGTGACTGCAGGAGGGTCTGGAGCCCTGAATCCTACCGCCTGCGCATGTGTCCCTGGATGTGGGGGCGGCTTTGGGAAGCCCTGGATGGGTCCGTATTCCAGAAGACTAGTCCTCTGAACCTCACCCTTCGGTTGCACTGTTTGCTTTTTTTTGCCATACGCAAAACATATAGTTTTTCTACCTATTAATACCAGTTCTCTTTTACTCGTTCAGACTTCATAGATCCCAATCATTTTTTGATGCAAATCTTGAAGGTTGGATCAAAGGAGAGATGGGCTATAGTATACGACACTTTAAGCATACTTGTTCCAAGTGCAGATAGGATCGTAATGGGAGCATTTGGGCAAATCTGGTGAAGAGACATTACCTGTGGCAGAATCCACTGCCAATGGGAAAAATAACTCTTGTTCGTAGTGAGATCCTCCCAGTAGGAACTGGCCCTAAAAGTGTCTCTTGCTGTTGCAGTGGGGCGCTAGGACTTCAGCGGGACGTGCATGCCTCCGTTGAGGGGCATCTGTGTGCCTGCAGGGCAGCGCTGGGCTTTCATCCCACTTACTGCAGCTCAAACGGGCACTTGTGGAGTAGGAAGGTTGGACAGGCTCCGACTGAGCACAGTCACCTGATAGGAGGAGTGGGGTCCTAGACCATATCACACTGTTAAGACCTTATCCACGTATCATAATTTTGCTTTTTGCCATAATCCAAGGAACACTGTTTCATGAGGATGAGTGATTTGGGGGGTGCACTTGAAGCAAGTAAATTCTGTTTATTTACTTATTACAGTGATTTCTTTATTTGAGAGTAAGAGAAATTAGTCTTTTTAACATATGAAAGGTTTCAGATTCTAGAAAGAAAGAATGTTTTCCCACAAAACTGAACGCTGGCTTTTCCCAAGGACACTATAAAGCCAGCTTTCCCTCCCCCACAGAACAGCACGAGTCTGCCGTGGGCTGGTTCAAGCACTGATTTTACTCACTGCTGTCCCACCTCGTCTCTACCCGCCCCCCACATGCATGTCCCCTGGATGTCACTTGTTACAGGGAATTCCCACGTCTCCTTTAAAACGGTCCTTTCTAAAACTCCTAAGCAAGCCTTAAGTTTGGCTCAGAAGATCCTGCCCCTGGCTTCCTGGACACTGATGTGAGCAGGAAAAGGGGGGACAGTTTGATTTGAATGTCCGTGATCTGCTTGGGAAATTACCTAAACTGAGGGCGTACTCTCTTTGAAAGCAAATATCAGTGGTGATGTGAGTGGCACTTAATTATATTGACAACCTCCAGCTTTTCCCTACCAATGTTTTCCTTTCCTTCCTGTGCTGCTGAACTTACCGTGTCTTTTTCCTCCCTGAGTCCCCTGAGCCACCCTCCCATCCAGATCAGCAGCATCTAGGAGGACTGATGGGAAGGGAGGTGGCAGCATGCGTCTCAGCCTCCCAAGACCCTGCAGACTGCCCTGTACCTTCTAGGCCGTGCTTCTAGAACCATTAGAGGAAAAGATGTTCTTCACTAAATATCCCTTTTCAGATGGAACCATTTTGTCTTTATTCTAGAACATTTCCATACCAGTGTTCTCACACTTCTTTATATTTTATCTTGTAGCACATTATCAAATTACAGTGATTTGAAGAAAGAGTGTGCTATGAACCTGAATGCTCCTCGGACCCCAGGAAGGCATGGATTGATGACCACACCTCAGCAAAAACTCCCCTCCCAGCGCCCCCACCAGAGGCAGGGAGATGAGACCGAGCCTCAGGGTGCGCAGACGGGAGTAGCCAACGGTGTGACGGCAGCGCAGAACCAGATGGAAGGCGAGGACGGTAACGCAGCCTCTTGGAGCCCAGATACTCCTCTTGACGTCTCTGAAGGCTCGCTCAGCACAGACTTAGTGAATGGAGAGAGAGCTGGGACTGCCCCCGGCTCTGCGTCACCTGCAGCAAGCGACGGTGCTGGAAACGCCGGGGACAGTAGCTGGAGGACTGCTGGTCCAGGCGCAGCCCTTTCCCTGGAGGAAGGAGGGGCAGCCCCAGAAGCCAAGGCACGGGAGGGGGAAAACGGAGAAAGCCCTTTCGACCCGGACCAGCTGGACCAGCACCAGGAGCTGAAGGTAAAGTGTGAGCCTGGCTGCTGAGTAACAGGAACCAGGGACTAGTCTGCTGCTGCGTGAAAACTGCCTCATAGCACCCATGAAATGAATGAGTCAGATCACCCACGCTGCAATCTTTAAGTTCTAGCTGCTGATGGGTGCTTCCCCTACTCTGTGAGGAGATATTTCACTTTTTCTTCTTGCATAATTTCTGTTGATCACTGTTGTTATTTCCAGAGACAGAACAGTGTGAAGACTTTGATATAGGAAAACCACATGCATATTGTTTTTGCTTACATATTAAAAAAAGTCCTTTGTTGCTCTAGCTGAAAGTGCTACATCCCTAATGTTTATGAGCTAAACAAGAGAAAATGGTGTAATCTTTGCTATTCAGACATTACTCTAGTAGAAGAAGTAGATATGGATGAATAGCAAATGTTTATTTTAAGGACATGAATGAATATGGAAATCATCAGAAATTATTCAATGAATTATAGCTCTGACTCTTCCCAGGCTTCTAATTTTTTTTTGAAGTTTTCTAATTAATACATAATTTTATAATAAACAACTTAATCTCAGAGTTCAAAGACTCTTTAAAGACCATCTTAGTTCAGCAATTCATTATAGAAGTAGAAACAGTTCCAGAAAGCTGAAGCGATTTTCCAGGGTCACAGTAATAGCTCAGACCCCTTGTGCCCTTACTTCCAGGTCAGTCTGTGGCCTGATGTAAGAGTTCACAAACTTAAAATGCCTAAATGTAGAAAATATCAATGATTAGCAGCCATGAGTAATATACTCGAGACAGGTGAGACTGTGGTAAATTGGAAGTTCATATCCTTTCTAAAGAGGGCAGCAGTTTGGTGAACCACTTGAATGGCATTTCTGCCCATGTATAAAACCTAAACTAACAAAGAACTGATTTGCTAGTATGAAATGTTCACAATTTACCTGTGCTACAGCAGAAACTTTCCTATAATTCAAATAACAAGACCGGTGCATCTGTATTCTTTATTCTCATCAATACAGTGCTTTGGAAAGATTAATATGTGTGGCTTTTACAAAGTACTTGAAATTTCTTGCATAAAAGGTTCAATGAAAACATAACAAAGTTCCCTGGCTAGAAAGTTGTTTACATCTCTGAAGACAAGAAAAAAGTTTCCATTGCTTAGTCTGTCTTACTGATTAAATAAGTCTACATAGGAGAATAAAGAATTGAAAATTGGACAATTACAGGAACATTTGTAAATGAAAAATCCAAGTCCTCAGTCTATTTTTATGGTGTTGTGTCTTACCTGGCATTAACACAAGCAGAAATTCAGAAGGAGTGATACTAAATTATTAGAGTAAAAAATGATTGATTAATGTTTTTAGAACTTGAACTGAAATGAAATCCGTGTTATGGTACAGTGTTCCCTGGCCCTGGAAAAAAATCCCAAATAGACAAAGAGCCAGTGGTTTATTTTCTCCTGGTTAGTGAATTAATTTTAAATGCTGACTCTGAAGCAGGGAAAGTTTAAATAAGGAAGTGGGTGGGAGAAAATGAGTCATACTTTGGCAATATTATCTAAAACAATTAAAGAAACAGAACATTGCAAAGTCCCCTTTAAAATCTCTTTACATCTCAATATAGTGGTAGGTTTTTGGTGTCTCTGTGCTTGAAGCACGGTGAACAGGAGAGAAATTTAGGACCAAAAAACTGAAGACTCTGACATCTGTCCTCTTGCATTTGGGATAATGCAACCAGCAAACACTTGTAAAACAGTAAGAGCTGTTCTATTGAAAGAAAGACTTTAACTGGTGATGGTGCCTGTGGTTACTGGATACTAGCAGTTGTTTTTTTTTTCCTTTTCATGTATAATATGTATTTATCTTCATAGATGAGTCCTGCTTGGTTTAGAAGAGGCTGAGTAGGGCTTTCCTATTAAACTAGTGATACATAGAATAGTTCAAGCAGTCCTTTTTCTAAACGGGCATTTAAGGAGTGGACGTCACATGCTGTACGTGGGAAGAAGGAAGCTTTCTCTGCAGAGCTGCTGCTATAACTGTGTGTCTTCCATCTAGAAAGGAGTATTAGGATTTAATACTCATTTTAGAATATGAGTTGAGTATGATCTTAAGGCCCTGCTGAGTGATAATATACTAATTTTATGCTGTTACATATATTTATATTCTGTTGTAGCATACCCTCCAGATTGTCAGCTGCTTCTTCTTTTTTTGTTGAGGCTGTCATTCTTTTTTTTATTTTTTATTTTTTATTTATATTTATTTATTTATTTACTTAATAGTTTATTTTGGTATCATTAATCTACAGTTACATGTGCAATATTATGGTGATTAAACTACCCCCTTCATCAGGTCCCCCCCACTAACCCCATTACAGTCACTGTCCATCAGCGTAGTGAGATGCTATAGAGTCACTACTTGTCTTCTCTGAGTTGTACAGCCCTCCCCGTGCCCCACCCCCAACATTACATCTGCTAATCATAATGCCCTTTTACCCCCTTGTCCCTCTCTTCCCACCCATCCTCCCCAGTCCCTTTCCCTTTGGTAACTATTAGTCCGTTCTTGGGTTCTGTGAGTCTGCTGCTGTTTTGTTCCTTCAATTTTTTTCTTTGTTCTTATACTCAACATATGAGTGAAATCATTTTAACTTGTCTTTTTCCGCCTGGCTTATTTCACTGAGCATAATACCCTCTAGCTTCATCCATGTTGTTGCAAATGGTAGGTTTTGTTTTCTTCTTATGGCTGTATAATATTCCACTGTGTATATGTACCACCTCTTCTTTATCCATTCATCTACTGATGGACACTTAGGTTGCTTCCATTTCTTGGCTATTGTAAATAGTGCTGCGATAAACATAGGGGTGCATATGGCTTTTTCAAACTGGGCTGCGGCATTCTTAGGGTAAATTCCTAGGAGTGGAATTTCTGGGTCAAATGGTATTTCTATTTTGGTTTTTTGAGGAACCTCCATACTGCTTTCCACAGTGGTTGAACTAATTTGCAGTCCCACCAGCAGTGTAGGAGGGTTCCCTTTTTTCCACATCCTCGCCAACATTTGTTGTTTGTGCTTTGGATGTTGGCCATCCTCACTGGTGTGAGGTGATATCTCATTGTGGTTTTACTCTGCATTTCTCTGATGACTAGTGATGTGGAGCATCTATTCATGTGCCTGTTGGCCATCTGAATTTCATGTCCTCGGCCCATTTCTTAATTGGATTATTTGCTTTTTCTTTGTTGGGGTGCATGAGTTCTTTATATATTTTGGATGGCCACCCTTTATCGGATACGTCATTTATGAATATATTCTCCCATACTGTAGGATGTCTTTTTGTTCTACTGATGGTGTCCTTTGCTGTACAGAAGCTTTTCAGCTTCATATAGTCCCACTTGTTCATTTTTGCTTTTGTTTCCCTTGCCCGGGGAAATATGTTAATGAAGAAGTTGCTCATGTTTATGTCCAAGAGATTTTTGCCTATATTTTTTTCTAAGATTTTTATGGTTTCATGACTTACATTCAGGTCTTTGATCCACCTTGAGTTTACCTTTGTGTATGGGGCTAGACAGTAGTCCAGTTTCAGTCTCTTACATGTAGCTGTCCAGTTTTTCCAACACCAGCTGCTGAAGAGGCTGTCATCTCCCCATTGTATATCCAAGGCTCCTTTATCAAATATTAATTGACTGTATATATTTGGGTTAATGTTTGGATTTTCTATTCTGTTCCACTGGTCTGTGGATCTGTTTTTGTGCCAATACCAAATTGTCTTGATTACTGTGGCTTTGTAGTAGAGCTTGAAGTCAGGGAGCATACTTCCCCCCATTTTACTCCTCCTTCTCAGAATTGCTTTGGCTATTCGGGGTCTTTTGTGGTTCCATATGAATTTTAGAATTATTTGTTCCAATTCATTGAAGAAAGCTGTTGGTATTTTGATTGGGATTGCGTTGAATCTGTAGATTGCTTTAGGTAGTATAGCCATTTTGACAATATTTATTCTTCCTAGCCAAGAGCATGGGATGAATTTCCATTTGTTAGTGTCCTCCTTAATTTCTCTTAGGAGTATCTTGTAGTTTTCAGAGTACAGGTCTTTCACTTCCTTGGTTAGGTTTATTCCTAGGTATTTTATTCTTTTTGATGCAATTGTGAATGGAATTGTTTTTCTGATTTCTCTTTCTGTTAGTTCATCGTTAGTGTTTAGGAAAGCAACAGATTTCTGTGTGTTAATTTTGTAACCTGCAACTTTGCTGAATTCAGGTATTAGTTCTAGTAGTTTTGGAGTGGAGTCTTTAGGGTTTTTTATGTACAGTATCATGTCATCTGCAAATAGTGACAATTTGACTCCTTATTTACCAATCTGGATGCCTTGTATGTCTTTGTTTTGTCTGATTGCCGTGGCTAGGACCTCCAGTACTATGTTGAATAGCAGTGGAGAGAGTGGGCATCCCTGTCTTGTTCCCGATCTTAGATGAAAAGCTTTTAGCTTCTCGCCGTTAAGTATGATGTTAGCTGTGGGTTTATCATATATGGCCTTTATGATGTTGAGGTACTTGCCCTCTATACCCATTTTATTGAGAGTTTTAATCATGAATGGATGCTGTATTTTGTCAAATGCTTTTTCAGCATCTATGGAGATGATCATGTGGTTTTTCTTCTTTTTGTTGATGTGGTGGATGATGTTGATGGATTTTCAAATGTTGTACCATCCTTGCATCCCTGGGATGAATCCCACTTGATCATGGTGTATGATCCTCTTGATGTATTATTGAATTCGGTTTGCTAATATTTTGTTGAGTATTTTTGCCTCTACGTTCATCAGGGATATTGGTCTGTAATTTTCTTTTTTGGTGAGGTCTTTTCCAGGTTTTGGTATTAGAGTGATGCTGGCTTCATAGAATGAGTTTGGAAGTATTCCCTCCTATTCTACTTTTTGGAAAACTTTAAGGAGAATGGGTGTTATTTCTTCTCTATATGTCTTGTAGAATTCCGAGGTGAATCCATCTGGTCTGGGGGTTTTGTTCTTGGGTACTTTTTTGATTACCGATTCAATTTCATTGCTCGTGATTGGTCTGTTTAGTTTTTCTGTTTCTTGCTTGGTCAGTCTTGGAAGGTTGTACTTTTCTAAGAAGTCCATTTCTTCTATGTTTTCCAGCTTGTTAGCATATAGATTCTCATAATATTCTCTTATAATTCTTTGTATTTCTGTGGGGTCTGTCGTTATTTTTCCTTTTTCATTTCTGATTCTGTTTACGTGTGTAGATTCTCTTTTTCTCTTAATACGTCTGACTAGGGGTTCATCTATTTTGTTTAATTTTTGAAAGAACCAGCTCTTGGTTTCACTAATTTTTTCTATTGTTTTATTCTTCTCAATTTTATTTATTTCTTCTAGCTCTTTATTATGTCCCTGCTTCTGGTGACTTTGGGCCTCATTTGTTCTTCTTTTTCCAATTTCAGTAATTGTGTCTTTAGACTATTCATTTGGGAATGTTCTTCCTTCTTTAAATAGGCCTGGATTGCAATATATTTTCCTCTTAGAACTGCCTTTGCTGCGTCCCACAGAAGTTGTGGCTTTGTGTTGTTGTTGTCAGTAGGCTCCATATATTCTTTGATTTTTGTTTTGATTTGGTCGTTAACCCATTGATTAATTAGGATAATGCTGTTAAGTCTCCATGTATTTGTGAACCTTTTTGTTTTCTTTCTAAAATTTAATTCTAGTTTTATACCTTTATGATCTGAGAGGTTGGTTGGTAGAATTTCAATATTTTTGACTTTACTGAGGTTCTTTTTGTGGCCTAGTATGTGGTCTATTCCGGAAAATGTTCCATGTGCACTTGAGAAGAATGTGTATCCTGTTGCTTTTGGGTGTACAGTTCTGTAGATGTCTGTTAGGTCCATCTGTTCTAGTGTGTTGTTCAGTGCCTCTATGTCTTTACTTATTTTCTGTCTGGTTGATCTGTCCTTTGGAGTGAGTGGTATGTTGAAGTCACCTAAAATGAATGCATTGCTGTCTCTTTCCTCCTTTAATTCTGTTAGTATTTGTTTCACATATGCCGGTGCTCCTGTGTTGGGTGCATATATATTTATAATGGTTATATCCTCTTGTTGGATTGACCCCTTTATCATTATATAATGTCCTTCTTTATCTCTTGTTACTTTCTTCGTTTTGAAGTCTATTTTGTCTGATACAAGTACTGCAACACCTGCTTTTTTCTCCTTGTTGTTTGCATGTAATATCTTTTTCCATCCCTTCACTTTTAGTCTGTGTATATCTTTGGGTTTGAGGTGAGTTTCTTGTAGGCAGCATATAGATGGGTCTTGCTTTTTTAATCCATTCTGGTACTCTGTGTCTTTTGATTGGTGAATTCAGTCCATTTGCATTTAGGGTGATTATCAATAGATATGTACTTATTGCCATTGCTGGCTTTAGATTCATGGTTACCAAAGGTTCAGGGGTTGCTTCTTTACTATCTAACAATGTAACTTAACTTTCTTGTTAAGTTATTGTAAACACAGTCTGATGTTTCTTTATTTCTCTCCCTTCTTATTCTTTGTCCTCCATTCTTTATATACTAGGTGTTTTATTCTTTGTCTTTAGTTAGTATTTGGATGTTCTGCTTTCTTTGCTATTCTCTGGTGACATCTTTTTAGCCTTAGGAGTGCTTCCCTCTAGAGCAGTTCCTTTAAGATGTCCTGTAGAGGTGGTTTATGGGAGGCAAACTCTCTCAGCTTTTGCTTGTCTGGAAATTGTTTAATCCCTCCGTCATATTTAAATGATAATTGTGCTGGATACAATATTCTTGGTTCAAGGCCCTTCTCTTTCATTACATTAAATATATCATGCCCTTCTCTTCTAGCCTGTAAGGTTTCTGTTGAGAAGTCTGATGATCGTCTGATGGGTTTTCCTTTGTAGGTGATCTTTTTTCTCTCTAGCTGCCTTTAATACTCTGTCCTTATCTTTGATCTTTGCCATTTTAATTATTATGTGTCTTGGTGTTGTCTTCCTTGGGTCCCTTTTGTTAGGAGATCTGTGGGCTTCTGTGGACTGTGAGACTATTTCCTTCCCCAGCATGGGGAAGTTTTCAGCAATTATTTCTTCAAAGACACTTTCTATCCCTTTTTCTCTCTCCTCTTCCTCTGGTACTCCTATAATGTGAATATTGTTCCATTTGGATTGGACACACAGTTCTCTTAATATTCTTTCATTCCTAGAGATCCTTTTATCTTTCTCTGCCTCAGCTGCTCTGTATTCCTTTTCTCTGATTTCTATTCCATTAACAGTCTCTTGCATCTCGTCCAGTCTGCTGCTAAGCCCGTCAATGGCTTGTCTCATTTCTGCATTCTTTCCTGACTTCCCTCACTTCCTCCCTCAGCTCTTGCATATTTCTCTGTAGATCCATCAGCATGGTTATGACTTTTATTCTGAATTCTTTTTCAGGAAGATTCTGCTTTAACATCCCTTGAGGTTCCCTCTCAGGTGTTGTCTGGGTCTGGGTGATTTTTGTTTGTACCATATTCCTCTGTCTTTTCATGTGGATAGAAGTGGTCGCTGGTAGGTGACATGTATGTCAGCTGGGCTCTTTAAGACTTAAAAAAAAACTAGAAATACAAAACAAAACAAAAACAAAAACAAACAAAAAAAGAAGGAAGAGAAAGAAAAGAGAAAAAGAAGAAAGAAAGAAAAGAAAAGGAAAAAAAGAACCGCCCACCAAGAGTGGATTCTGTAAGGATGCTGTAGGTGTCGCTGTTGCTCCAGTATTCCACAGCCGCATCCGCGCTGCTCTTTGTAGCTCTGGCCGGGGCGGGAACGAACAGGAGGCTGTTGTTCTCTGTATAAAGTTTTCGTGTGGCTGCAACCTTTTCTCAGTCACCATCCAAGGGGTCCAAAATTCCTCAGGACTCCCAGCCTGTTGGGCTGAGCGTGCCGGGCGATCATGTTCCCTTGCTGGGACCCCCGCCTCTCCAAGACCTTTAAAAACAGCGCACGCTTTTCTCTTGCCCCGGGGCGCCGGGTACATGGACCCTGGTGCGTTCCCAGATCAAAACCTCACCTTCTGCCTGTCCAATATCCGATGCACTGCGTGATGTGTGTCAGTGCTCCCAGCACAGATCACTAGGGCTGGTTATTTCGTGGGCCTTTGCTTCCACTCCCTCCCGGCTCTGAATCCTCTCCTCCTGCCGGTGCCCCAGGGTGGGGGAGTGCTCGGGTCCAGCCGGGTTGCTTCTCCGTATCTTACACACCTCGCGGGGTGCTGAGTCCTCTCAGGTGCAGATGCAGGCTGTGGGCTGTGCTATAAATTCTGGTCTCTCTTTTAGGAGTAGTTGTATTTGCTGTTTTTTCATAGATTTATATAGTTTTGGGAGGAGATTTCCACCGCCCTGCTCACGCCACCATCTTCCCAGAACTCTCTGTCAGCTACTTCTTAAACTGTCTTATGTTTATGAAGTTGTCTAATTCAAATACATTTTAAACTAATTGGACTGCTGAGGCATAATGGAATATTTGAGTTTCACTATGCCGACAACTGAAAAAAATTACCTCAGTCTTCGTTTAACTTGATATAGCGATTAACAGAATAATCTTAAATAAGTTTCATTTAAACCAGTATGAAGCTTCATGGATATTTCCTAAATGCCCACCAGGAGCAGGCGAATGACCAGTTGGGGAATGAAAGATAGGGGTGGAGGAGAATTACAGAGATCATTCAGGGAAATAAATACGTAGTAAAATATGCTTTGAACGCATCATTCATTAATAATCGAGAACTGACTTGAAAATCATCTCAGCTTATATGTCTCACTGATTCCCTGATGTGTTCTGAGCAAGAATCTCTTTCGGTGAATAAAGAATTATGTTATTTTTACCATCTAAAAGGTAAAGAACACCTACCTCAATGAAATTATTGTCTCTGCCATACCTTAGCAAATCTACACTTTTCCAATATTTAAACTTTTTGCAGCACCAGTGATCTAGAATATAGACCCCACAACGTAAGCAGGTATTTTTTTTAAACTTCAGAACTAAAGGAAACTTGTCAGTATTTTGTGATACCTTTCGCTCTCACCAACAAGGTGTTACCTGTATCTTTAAGTTAAGGATCGTTATGTTTAAATACAGATTAAAAGACTGAAACCTACTAAAGGGGAGATGTTGTTATAAGGAAATGTATGAGAATTCATGAACCATGAGGGAGGCAGAGGCAAAGGAGCATCAAGGCACCGGGGATAGAGGTGTTACTGCACTTCCTGTTTGGCATCAAGAATTTGCATTGTCATAAATAGCTTAAACGGTGTTAAGAGACTCAGGTAAATGGGCCAGTACATTTTAGAATGAATTTCACTTGAAAATGGTTATCTTTTCCCAGATTTGTAGGCTCCCGTAGGTGAGCTTTAGTGGAAATGCACTAATATGGAATGTTGTGTTCATTGATCCTGCCACATAAATGAACACTTCTCTCGACAGTTTTCATAGGCCTTTTAATACCCAAGATGCACTGTAACAGGTTGTACTGGTAGATATTTATAACATTTATTTAGTGTTTCCTTCCTCTATGTTTCATACAAACATATAGATGTATGCCTTTTAAGACCAAAGTTTGTATAAATAACTAGTTTGTTATTGGCAAGCAGAGCTTAAAGTAGCAGTACAATAAAACTGGGCGAGACTATCACAAACTGATTTTTTAAAAGTTAATCCTTCATTTCACCAAAAATGGAAGAAATTCTAAAGTGAGGGATCAGTGAAGGTGTCTGCACAGTAGAGATACAGAGAGACATTTTTTTAAAATGTCAATGTTTATTTCCTAGTTATTTTTGACTTTTAAAATCCCGTTTTACTTATATTTTCATACAAGCCTCAGGTTTAACCTTTGAACATACTCAAATATAACTAAAGATAATCATCTCCCAGGGAAAAAAATGACAGAGAACCAAATTCAGAAGTAAATTGCACATAGAATACCAGTAGTGTGATCCAAGTTGACTCACTTTCCCTCATTTTCCTTCATTTCCCCCATTTAATTGTAATTCTTTAAGTTGCTGATTTTGTAGCCTATAATGTGAGGTATCACAGTTTCCTGGGAGTAAATTGTAATTCTTACCTTGGTTATCCATTTCTTTCGATGGGCTACAAGTTCTTTCTTTGTAAGTTTTTAAATTTCTCCCAGTTTCCTTTTTGAAAAATAAAGGAGGAAGACTATTGAAGTCTTGCTAGATGTTAGGACAAACAATAAGTTACTCCCCAGCCATTTCTTCTCCTGTCAGTGAGCTTTAACTCCAGGAAGGTAACAGCACAAGGAGAAACTGTCTGGCTTCACAGGTCAGGTCAGGCTGTTGCTGCTCGGATCGCAGCGAAAGCCCCATCCAGCGCTCAGGGGTTTCAGATGTGTAGGATAATAGAAAAGCTGCCTCACTGACCATGAGGGTAGGTCATAGAAGTCTTGAGCATAGCTTTCCTTTATTCCTTTAGCACCAAATGGTGAATTTAGAAAGTTCTTTATTTTGTGGCAACTCTGTTGAGTATATTGAAAAGGTTAAGAAGGAAAAATGAGAAAACAATGAACTTCCGAGAGCCCATACCTGAAAATATCACCTCTTGTTCAACTTGAGAGGGCAGCATGCCAGGCTCACTCACCTAGGTGCTAGAAACAGGAATGAACAAGACCAGCCCTGCCCACAAAGCCTCAGAGGAGAGAGACTGAAGTAAATCAGCAGAATGTGGTGCAAGAAGTGCTTTGGAAACCTAGATGAGGAAGCAGCCACGTCTGCAGGAGAGCTGGTCAAGGGGCAGGCTGTGGAGACGCAGCTGGATTTGACTTGAAAAGAGTAGGAGGTTGCTGGGTGGGCCAGAGTAGCTGGGCAGGAGCGAGGAGAGTGTGTAGGCAGAGGGCAAGTGTGAGGAGTGAGCAGAGGCAAGCGGGGAGATGCCTTATTTGGGGGTATTTCTGGCATCATAATAAGAGACCAGAAGGACTAGAGAAATGAGTGTGGAGGCCAAAGGAAAATATAAGCTAAGGACAAGTTGCAGTGGGTTTGTATCCTTACATTGTATCCTTTTTTTCCTAAAAGCAGTGGAGACTTTTTAAAAAGATTGTGGCAAGTCTGAATAAAAAATTAATAATCCTCCTAGAAAATCAGGAAAATGCAGCAAAACACTAGAATACAAAAATCACCCACAGTTCTACCATCCAGAGAGAACTGCTTTGATATTTAACATTTCAGCTTGTTTTTCTGAGCTCTTTAAAAAAACACATTCGATAGCACAATGTATGGTCATTCTGCATCCTGTTTTGTGGGGTTAAACGTAGGTATTTTCCCATGCTCTTTCAAACTTTCCATAAGCCTAATACTATCTGGCCTCAGGGGCTCCTAATTAAAGCATGGAAGTGACATGACTATACATCTGTGGGTTTTAGAAATATGAGTCAGATAAAAGGAAAAACAGATGGAACTGGGTGCATGGTTAGTAGGCAACTGCAAGTGCAGGTGTGAGAAGAGGAGGTTCCCGGATGAGCAGAGGGTTAGGACGAGGAAGAGAGATTTCTGAGGACCCTGCGACTGGGTGTAGGGAGGGGAGAATCACATTGAACTCCAAGCTTGGGTGAGGTGGCATGTGGTGCACCAAATACTGAGTGACAAGAGAAGAGAAGGAGCAACATATGATGGGTGCCAAAAAGTTAACTGGGTTTAGACATACGGAATTTGAGGGACATGAAGATGTCTAAAACAAAAATAGAATATTCTGGAGACACTGTGGTTTATTGGTTGGGAATGAAGGCTTTAGAATTAAGAGATGAGCTCAAATCCCAGCTCTGTCCCTTACCATCTAGGTGACCTTGGCTTGGCCCTTTAACATAACTCTGCAGACCTTGGTTTCCTGACATGGTAATGAAATATTTGAGGTGGCAGACAGGAGAATAATTGTGTTTGGAATCAGGGGAGAAAATAGAGTTGCTCATTAGGTTAGTTTTGTACTACTGAGTTTATGGCACCTACCAGACAGGCATTTGGAGATATTAATTAAGCTGGTGGGAACGGGTCTGGAGCTCAGGGAAGAGGATAAACCTGTAAGAGGAGGGACAGATGGTGTGATTAATACTGCCAAAATAGAATGTGTAGGAACAGGAAGAAGGCCAAGGCCTGGGTCCTAGAGACCACACACATAATCAAAAGGGGAACATAGGGAATCGTGTGAGAGGAAAAAGAAGAAAGGTGGGCTGTGTCATGGGAACCAACAGGGCTTGAGAGGATGGGGGGCATGGACGTCTGGGTGAGCTTATGAGGATGGTCATTATTTAGAAAAAGGAACTGGGAGTTCATCTGGACCCTAGGCCACACCAGCACATTATGGCGAGCTAGCTCAGTGAACCTGAGTAATCACATTAAATTGAGTGACTTTATTTTGTGTATGTGCTACGTGCAAGGCGCTGCAGGGAATGCAAAGAGACTAACTGCTGGGGAGGAGGATTATGATAAATGACCATTGCTTATGATCTCATTGGGGAAAGGGGAACTCAGAAGATAAAGCCAAGTTTTGGGGCATGGTTGAGAGGGCGCATCCCCTTGTTAGCACAAATGGGAGCGTCAGGCCGAGAGTCTGGACCTCACTGAGTGAGTGAGCTGCTGAGACCCCAGTGTAGAGGGGACTCATAGGCTTAGCACTGGAGATGTTTGTTTGGGAAGTTCCCGTAGAGGCCAGCGGACTGCCCTCAAGGGGTGGGGCTTGTAGCTCAAGGACAGGGGAGAAGGTCGGCTCTCGGGGTAGCTTGTGACCAAGATACTGAGGGCCCGGGTCAAAGATCGTGGGACTGATCAGCCGTCTCCCAGCATTGCTGAGTGGCCTGGAACTCAGGAAGAGAAGGAGCAGACTTGGAGCAGGCGTGAGCCAGAACAGCAAGTCAGCGGCGCCAGGAACAGGACAAGAGCGGAGACAGGGTTGGGGTGTACCAGAGTCTGAGCTGGGAGGTTTGGGAAAGGCAGGTGGCCGGAGGTCATAGTGCACATGAAGGTCTGGTTTACTGTGGGGGTGAGAGAAATGCAAAGGGCAGGCCTTAAACACAACAGTTAGATGTGGCTTAAAAAGACAAAAAACGAAAAAGAGCAACCCACCATAGCCTCGTGGTCAGGAAGATGGACTCAGGAGACAAGTGTTCTAGGCCTGACCCCTGGCTCAGCACTTCCACCTGTGAGGCCCTAAGCAGGTCACCCGCCCCTCTGTGTGCCTTAGCTCCCTCAGCGGTAAGACAGGGATGATAATACCACCTCGTAGCATTTGTATGTGGCATAGATCATTTAACAGTACCTTAGAATATAATGTTAGCTGTGTGTTAGTTCAATAAACATAAGATAAAATTGTGTTTTCTCACTGGTAAGTTAAGATGAATGGACTCAGGACCCGAGATATCCTTTATAATAGATCCAAAACTCGACCTCCCCTGCCTGGGGCACCTCCCAGCACCTGTCCTTTCCGTTTGAAACTGAGGGGCTCCCTTGCGGGGTGCATGGAGATCAGTTTGCATGCTTCTTCCTTCTTAATTCAGATTTTGTATATTTTCTGTTTCCCCTACTTGAAGACCATAGGTTATTACCACAAAAAGCACTCATTTATATGTACAAGGTTTTAACCCTAGGGAATTATCATCAGAAATATTTATATGTGGTGACCTAATTACTTTTGATGTTCTGCCTACACTTGAAATAAGTTAATTCCATTATTGATGGTGAGTATATATTAAACTCTTCCTTCTGCCTGGTCTTTAATTTCTGCAAAACCCAAAGGAAAGTCGAATCTAACATATGCTAACTTGGGGGTAAGAGCAAAGCTCTCTTTACTACCACTTCACTTCCTGTCTGATCTTGTGCAAGTAACCTTGGCCTTCTCACTGCAGGCTCTGTTTTCCCTTCTTCCCACCGTATCTCAAAGGGATGTAGTTTAAACCTTCAGATTAAGAGCTCTCACTTGCCTATTCTCCTGATTTGAATGGGATAGTGTAGCGGAAGTAAATTTGGAAAAATGTTGATGCTGAATTGAAGGTAGGCTTGGACTTTGCTCTCAAAGCTTCCTCAAGGATCTCCCTGAGGTAAACAGATGGTGACACTCTGTTACGATGCACTGGGAAAAGAACACCACCTTGTTGTGGTCGGTGCTGTCTGTTCCTGGTAATGGGGACTTGGTGATAAATTTCTTCCTGATTACAAATCTTCCCTGAGACCATGTCATCTTCCTTATGGCATGATGACATGATCTTAATTGAATACAGAATCTATTTTTTTTTCCTTAACCTTCTCATTTTCTTTTCTGCACATTCAGGCAGAGTTCTCTTAGTTAAAAGGCTGTGACAGAGCATGAACTTTGTTTTTCCAGGCCTGGCTTAGTCACTTGTAGCTGTATGACTTTGGGCAGGTCACCCAGCCTCACGAAGACACAGCTTCTTCATCTATGAGATGAGAAGACGATGCTTCTGCCTCACAAGAGCATTACGTGAGGAACACATTAGATAATGCATTGTTAAGCACCTAGAATAGCACCTCGTGCACTTGTAAAGCATCTTTATGGTACTAAATAGTCGGGGGTGTCACTGTCTCTCACTTGGGATAGCTTCTCTTGATTTCCCAGCTCCTCAGTACAGTGAGAAAGAATCTGTAGAATTCTGGGATATTGGAACAAAGGTGTCTAGAACATTAGCGATTTTAAGATGCTTTTTGAGATGATAGGCCAATTATGTGATATTCAGATATCATTGGGATCTAATTTTAAATTATCACCTGGAGCCACCAGTCAGAGACTTTGATGTCTGGAAATACATTAAAAATGACTATCAACATTTTGCTACATCTCTGAAATTATGGCACAACATCGAGGGTTTATTCCCTAAGTTGAGTCAGCTTGTTACAGTGAAGGACTTCAGGGAAACCAGGGATGTGCGCGCCCACGGAAAGCCACATCTTCCTCCTCCCTGGAAGAATAAAGTTAACGGACAGCAGATTTGGGCAGGAACTCCCCAGGACCAGAAAGACATTCATTCTGGTTCTATAAAAACCCAATAATTTATATACATAGTATTTTAAATATAACCTCTAAGAAATATATGGGAAAGGCTGTAAGAACTTTTAGTAGTTTTGAGTAAATGTCTTTAGAAAAAAAAATTCTTTCATGCTTAAAATGAAATCACATGAAAACATGTATATTGAAGAGTTATAAAGCATAACTGAAGAATTATAAACATAATAACAATATCAGATTCATCTTAGAGTAATTGAAAATTTTGCCCTTGAAGCATCTTTACAGAAACTGTAATTGTTCATTAGCATTTATTTAATTCTCTGCAAAACATCTGCATCCCTGCCTGGTGGTTTGAGGCACAGGGCAGGGCTTACGGTTTTGGAGAATGAATTACTGGCTCCACACAGGCATTTTCTGCCCATCCAGCTAATGAACTCTGTGAGCTGCAATGGGGTCTCTTTGTCCCAGCTCCTGCCATGTGGAAGAGCCATGCCAGACGGTCTGGAAAGAGCTGCAGGTGCTGGTGACATCTGTGCTTCAAGGAGACAGAGCTGACACTGCAGCACGTTCATGGGCCAGCGAGGGCAGCCACTAGGCGAGCAGGCTGAACCTAACTCAAGGGAGAATGGGGCCAGTCTTTGCTAAAAGATTACTCCTGAAGGTTTGAAGGGCATAGGAATAGCCTAGGAAGTCCATTACGCAGAGAGGAGTGAGAGAGAAGCAGAGAAAAGTAAATGGTATAATCTCTTATATCTTTTCCGATTTTTGGTAGTTTAGATACACTCAAATGTATTTTTCTTTGAGGCAAGACTCAGAGAATAAGCTTTCAGTCTGCTATACTATCATATTTATAAATGAAAAAAGTCCACCTCAGATATTTTATAGATATCAAATGCCTTTTTAATAGAAGATTTATAATTATTTGGAACATTCAAGCCTGTATGTTAGGCTACAATAGAAGCAACTAGGATTATTTATTAAACCGATATGTGTTGTAACTATCACTATTGTCCAAAGACTCACAAGAATAAATTCTTAGTAAAGTGCTAAGTACAAAGTAGGGGTTATGTAGTTTTGAAGTGGCAAATATTAAGAACAGTATTTATATAGTGTTAACCTATTTAACTTTCTATTTAAAAAAAAATCAGGCTACCGCCCCAGTGTACCAGCCATTTCAAAACTACCTTGTCCATTATTTAAGCATAAGTCTGATAGAATGATAAAGCCCCATGCATGGAGATGGATCATATATTTCTCCCAAGTATAGATGAGTTTCAGTGACTGCTTTTTTTAAATTGGAAGCCATTATATTATTACATCAAATATGACTCAGATTTTTTAAAATTTTATCATTAATCTACAATTATATGTGCAACATTATGGTTACTAAACTCCCCACTTCATCAAGTCCCCCCCACCTACCCCATTACAGTCACTGTCCATCAGCATAGTGAGATATGACTCAGATTTTTATACCTGATAAAAACTCTGCTTTAAGTAGAATTTATGTTGGAAAAATAATTAATGTATACCTTAAATGCATGGTAGGTACCATATTCCACTTTTAAGTGGATGGTCTGTGTTTTGTTAGTCTGCTCACCTGTAGGCACTTATTACAGTCCTGTTTTTGCTACAAAGAATGTTTTAAGTGAGAGCCAACTATTTACTGACTAGCTACTTAAAATTACATGCTTTCTACATGATTGGGGTCTGATTTAGTTACTTTCTGTGGGTGAATTACCCGGCTTTTCTGAGCCTTGGGGTTTTGTTGTGTTAGGTTTTTTTGGGTGTGTGCTGCCTATAAAACAGGAATAATAATGGCACCTATCTATAAAGTTGTAAGGATTCATCAGTTTATGTAAAACAATTAGAGCAGTGTCTGGCACATAGCGAGCAATCAGTGACTGAGTGTTAACTGTCCTTATCATGGTGATATTTTCACTGTTGTGATTAACCTAAAGCAAGGCTCCGTGGGTCCATGATTTTCTCACCTCCACCACAAAATCCCCAGTAACTTCTCAAACCTGCATGTGAGTGATTAAACCATATGACAGCAAGGTTGCTTTGGCTTATCTTTGTGCTGGCTTCAGCAAGGTCAGGGACCTACCATTGGAAGACCATCTGTGTGAAAGAAACACAGCTTTGCTAATACTAACTGGCATCCCCCTTGGATTTTGCACAATATGACCAGGATACCCACAGTTTGCCACATTCAGCTAAAGTATGATTTGGAGTCAGCAAAAGATTTTCTTACAAAGCTTCTATTTTTAGATCCTGTAGGATGTGGAAGACCTCAGGGTGACTACACTGCACGGCAATAATAGACAGTATGATCTGTTGGTTAATGAATTCTGTGACTCATAAAAGATGTATTATTTTATCTTGGCACAAATTCTGCTGGCTTGTTTTCTTTAAAGATATTGGTCAGAACTGGAATCAGAACATATAAAAGTGTGAGTGAGTCAAAAAGATACATCACCACCACTAGAGTAAAATAAGGGGTTGAAAAGAGCAAACTATGAATATTAATAAGAGTGTAGATGTGTCTCAGATGCATTTTGATAAGTGAGAGAAGCAAGACAAGAGGCACATACTGTGTGACTCCATGTACATGGCATTCTGGAAAAGGACAGGTCAGCAGTTAGCAGGAGCTGGTCATGGGAGAGGCATGTGGTTGACTACAAAGAGATGTAAGAAAGGTTTCGATGGAAATGTTTTGTATCTTAGTTAGGGTACTGGTGACGTGATTGTAAGCATTTGTCAAAACTCCTAAAATATGCACCAAAAGGTAAAGTTTACTCTTTGTAGATTGTATCTCCATAAATCTGGCTTTAAGAAATGAAACAAACACAATTGCTTGTAGCATTGACCCAGTCTAGTATGTCCTATGAGTACATAGAATAGTGCATTCATCTTCCTCTGAGAAGTTGATAGATTTCTTATGTATTTACTGTGGATTTGTGTTCACTTATGACCGGCTTGAAAGTCACATTTTTAGCTCATTATTTTACTTATAAGTAGTAATTGTTTAAAAAGTACTGGAAAGGTTTTCAGTTTCACGGAATATACTGCATACTTTTCACAGTGTGTAAGTTTTCCATGTTAATGAGGATGCTTCTGGCTACAAGCACCACCAGTAATACTCGACCTGGAATAAACAATAAGGAAGTTTATTGGCTTCATCTGTGGTTATGGGCTGGCTGCTCCTTAGCACTCAAGCCTTACCTGTGCCCTCATTTATATGGGGCACCAAAGAGAGATCACTTTCTGCATGGTTCTTCCTTAAGAGTAAGGAGCCTCCTTTTCCACAGCCCCTCAGTGCATATTCCCTCATGTCTCCTTGGCTTCTGAACCAGTTGCTGTGGATTCTGGATGATTAACCGTTCAGGACCTCCCTTTTGATCCGAGGATGAGCTAGTTTCTCCAAGGCGAAGGCTCCATAGTCGGCGGGTATAGATACACTAAGCAAATCCAGACGCTGTTAAGAAGGAGGGAAAGGGTGCCAGTCAGCCAAGCAGCAATGCTAGCACTTGACCCTGAATTTATTAAATTAAACCAAAACCTTGACTAATTGTGGAATTTGATGACTGCATAGTTCTTACTTCAGTATTTCTGAGACCACAGATGACTCAAACAGTATTAAGTTCCTTTACCTAAAGACTTCACATAAAAACACTTCATTTCAGGGCTGCTGTAAGAAGCAACATGGTGACTTTCCACGTTAGATGGATATTATATAAAAAGCGTGAAGTAGATCTCCTATATGTTAATACAATGAAGCATTTATACAGCCTAATAGCATTTTATACAGTTTAAAATGTAGCATTTACATAAATTAGACACTGGTATAAAATATATCTTGGTCTGCTTTGATGCTAGAGTTTTTACTAAACCCTCATACATTCCTGGAGTGAAAGTAGTATTTTAGCAAAGTAGCCAGATAGACATTTCTCAATAAAAAGATGTGTAGATATAAAATATTAAATAAGGTTTGATAGACCAGCCCAAGGGTTTGGATAGTTGAAGAAGGCTCCAGGGACAAGGAATGGAAAGTCAGGCCATCAAAAGGAAGGCAAGTTTAAACAGCTGGAGAGAAGCAGGGAGAGGATATACCAGGCAGAGAGGATGGAGAGAGGAGGGTTTGGGGAGGGCCAGGGACATGTGTGGATAATGGTAGATTAGATGAGTGTTTGGAGGGAAGGATGCCTGTAAAGAAAAAAAAGAAATGAGTTTGCGGACATGAGTAGAGATGAGGGTTGAGCAGCCCTGAATGCAGTCTGGATTGCACCCTGCTGGTGAGAGGGGCATTGAAAGCTTGCTTTCTTTGGGAAGTAGGACGATCTGGAAAGAGCAGTTTCAGAAAGATTCCTCTGACAGCAGTATGCAAGGTGAGCCCAAGCCAAAAAACAGAATCAGCTCATTTGGCAACGATTGATCCGTCTGGGCTTGAGATGTGGTAGGAGCAAAACCAGGCGGCGGTGATGAGCACTTGAAAGATGGATTCCATGATATTTCACATCATGGGCAGGAGTTGGTAGTTGACTGGTTTATGCAGTTAGGGAACTAAGGTTAAAGTAACTCAAGGTACAAAAGCCAGGTGACTGGAAAGGGATGGAGCCTTTGCCAGGATGGTAACATTCAGGCTCGGGGTAGGAGTGACAGGATTGAGGTTTCCCAGAAAAGATGAGTTTGGCCTTCCATCGACAGCATGTCGGAGTGGCAGCAAACATTCAGCGGTAGCTAGATATGTGACATTGCTGGCCATCCATCCATTCAGCAATATTTTACTGAAGCATTGTAGATGTTCCATAATAGAGCCGTAGCAAGGAAAAAAATGTTCCTGTCTTTATGGAACTAGCAACATTATACAGTTATTTTTAAAGGTTAAGCAAATATATACTGAGGAAATAATGAAATGTGTGGATTTAATTAAAAGTAATGGGTTGAAGGAGGTGGGTGGGGGCATAGATGAAACAAGGTTAACAGTGAGTTGACAGTTGTTGAGTCTCCGTGATGGACACATGGGGGTGCATTACTATTTTCTACACTGGCATATAATTTAAATTTCTGTCATGTTTTTCTAAAAGACAAAAAGTTACATGCCTAGAGCTAATAACTAGATGAGATGTCTGAGAGAAAGATGAAATCATGTCCAAAAAGTAGTCTGAGGGAGGTAGGGAAACACTGAGCAAATATAGTGTGTGGGAGCCGAGAAAGGCAAAAGGGGTTTCAAGGGGAAAAAATGGATGGTAGTGTTAACTGCTGCAGAGGTCAAAGAAGTCGTTTTAAGTTAAAGAAGTTGCTCTGGTGAAGTAGAGCAGATCGCTTGTATCTAATTGTGTTTAGTTCGGGTTGTCCGGTCCTTCCTGGCGGAAAGGAAATGGGGACCTGAGAAGCTTGAGAAAACTGTCTGATCAGACCCTTTGTTTAGGCGCTTTTTGCTTGAGAAATATTGTCCAAGGTTTATTGCCTAACATGTGAATATCTATTCTATTTTAGGAGACTAATGAGCAAAAACTTCACAAAATAGCCAATGAACTGTTGCTGACAGAAAGAGCCTACGTCAGCCGACTTGACCTCTTAGATCAGGTAAGAGTCTCCCTTTCTGTATTATTTTGCTTTTTGGCATTATAAACCATTTTAAGTTAGTAATTAAAGTGTTGTAGAAACCAAAGAAGGACATGAGTGTCTGTGGCCAGTGAAAGCTACTTCTTCAAGGAAATACTTAGGATTTTTAGTTTTGTCAGTAAATTCATTAGGTGTAAAGGCTTTTAATTCATAAACAACAGTTTCAAAGACTCTGTTAGTAAGTCACAAAATGCCTTTATCTGTATCTTTCGACCCTAAACACTAGGCTGTCTCTTGGCTTCTTATTGTGATCCTTGGGCCATGTTACCATTATAATTAAGTCAGTGATTCTAATGATAACATGAATGTATCGTTGATTCAGTTCGTCTCATTTGCTGCTCAGCCCTGTGTGAGCAATCTAAATCAATTCAGTCATAGGGCAGTAGGGATTCTGAGAGTTCACTTGTTCAGCCTTGTATGAAGTGTTTAGTACATGCCTGGTGTGAACTTGCACAGGCAGTAGTTGTGAATCCACTTTGTCACATTCTGTGCTTTCACCCTGGTGGTGGGACCTTCAGTATCATTTCAAGTATACACCTGCCAAGCAAGTTTTAAAACGCATCCTAAGAAAAACTTGAGGACTAAGGCCTCTTAGTCCTGTTTTAGCCATGAAAGAACAAGATAGTTGGTAGATTGTCTGCTAATACAGACTCCTCTTATTAGAAGAGAATGTTTCAGTGTTTGAGCATTATTTTTAAGAAGAATTGTCCCACTTATGGCCCTGGAACTTCATAGGCCCTGGTCATCTTGGTACACCCCCTTATCATTGGTTCCCAGAGTGACTGCATCCCTGTTTGAGTCTTAAGGAACCAGGTTAAGGTTTATGTTCTGTGAAATCAAATATTCTCCAAAGTATTTCACCAGAAGTCAATCAGTTCATGCTGGGTTTGTGCCTTTGAAACAACCTTTCTCTTTATGGGCACTAGAGACCTGCAACTTTTAGGTATTCCCATAGTGGAGATGGGTCGTTCCCTCTTACCAAGTTTTCTTTTTTTTTTCTTTCCCAGGCATATTAGCTTGTCAGCGACTGTTGCTGACCTTTTACAATTTTTTAGAGTTTTAATTACAATATCCTATCAGTTGGAGTCTCTAAGGACATAATTTTGTGTTCTTTTTGCCTCTCAAGAAAATGCAGTGGAGGTGAATTTAGAAAATTAACAACCATCTGGAATTCATGAAGGAACAGACCTCCTTCTGCCTACATTTAACAGAATGGCAGTTAAGAGGTATAGTAGCCCTAGTGGACTATAACTAAGACTGCAAGGGTTTTTCTTGTCTTTAAGATACCTGTTGTTACATGCAGAAGAAGATATTTTTATCCCCATACCACTGTTTTAAATTACCATACATCATTATTTACTAAAAAGCAAAAAACATCTGAGAGATGAAATACTCTTTTGTTCATCCATTGACCAGATATTTATAAAGCGCCTTCTACTGTGGGAACTAAACTGCGGTGTCCTCCCTCCCCGAGGAGCGTACAGTTTTAGTAGGGAAAATAAGATTTAAGCCAACAAATTATAATAAAGGGCAATATGTAATAAGTGCCATGGAAGTCACTGAAAAATAAAGAGGAGTGGAAAATACTGCAGTTATTGTGTGTAATAAGGTTTTCCATATCTCTTAATTCTACCTATAGGATAGGAAGAATAAATCCAGTAACCTCAGTTAGAAATTCTGGCACAGAAAACACTCCACAGAGAAGCCAAAGCCTAGATTAGAGTCAAGGTTCCTGGTTCTTCTCAATCAAAGCACATAGTCCTACATGTAAAAAATGATTGATTTCTTGAACTGTGAACTTTGCCATTTATTCAATAAGCAGTTCCTAAGAGCCCATTATGTGCCTATCACAGTGCTTGGTGATTAACCAGTAAATCTGAAGTAATGGTTGCTTTATTCTCTTACTCAGGTATTTTATTGCAAACTGTTAGAAGAAGCAAATCGAGGGTCATTTCCAGCAGAGAGTGTGAATAAAATATTTTCTAATATTTCATCAATAAATGCCTTCCATAGTAAATTCCTGTTGCCAGAGCTGGAGAAACGAATGCAAGAATGGTAAGAGGAGTAGATAAGATCACAAATGATAATGTCTAAGGCAGTCATTCTATCTTCTGTGTTATTCAGCTTTTAAATTGAAATAGCAGGGCTACACAGATCTGTGGCCAAACATTTGTGCTAAATTTTTATGTTAAAAGACCACTGATAGAAGTGTGGTACATTTTTGGCTTTAGCTGAAAAGGATTTCATCTCTGCTGTCCAAACTTTTGATAGTGGAGACAGATCTTAGGGGTGATCTGGAGCTTCAGGAATTGCATAGCAAATCTCTTTACTATGTCATTCCTAAACTTCCTTTAAAAAAGTGCTTCTTCATTCTCTACCAGTCTCATCTCGAAATGGATCTCATAAAGCAGAGGATGTATGTAGAAAGTAATTACTTCATTTGGATCCTATTTACTCATTCTGTGAGAAATCTTAATGATTTGTTTCTATGTTTTATACAGGGAAACTACTCCTAGAATTGGCGACATCCTTCAGAAATTGGCGCCATTCCTTAAGATGTATGGAGAATATGTGAAGGGATTTGATAACGCCATGGAATTGGTTAAAAACATGACAGAGCGTATTCCCCAGTTCAAATCAGTAGTTGAAGAAATTCAGGTAACAGGACTCTTATTCAAGTCTGTCAGTTAATTTTTCTGTACAGATTATAAGATGATCTACACCTAAAATTTAGATTGAAAGGTCTGAAACACCTAGCCAAATTCTATTCTGTTCTGAATTACGCAAAACTCATCTCTGCAGAGTTAAAGTATTTATTGTGAACATGCCATGCACTGGGCAGTAAATTCTCCATTTGGTTTTGAGGCAAGAAAGGTCTAGCTTTATCAGGGTACACATAAATTTACAAAGTAAGTTCCCATTCAGGACAGAGCCTCTCCTGCTTTCTTTCAGAGGTTGAGATGTTGGAATGAGTATAAATGAACGTAAAGAATTACTGCTATAAACTGTGACATTTTGGAAAGATCATTATCTGAGTTTTTTGTCACTTTATGTATGTGTCCTGATTTTTTTTCCCAATTTCCCCAAACCTGGATAATACATTTAATAATACCATAACAATTTCTGTTTGATTCTTTAGTCACAGTTGTTAATAACTTATTCTTTGCTGAAGTTTAAATATTGGAAAATGAATTATTTAGATCATGTAAGATTCCTGGGGCAGGGAGTGTGCTGCCTTTTGTGTTACATAAATATTTTTTTATTTACCATTTTAATTGAATCTGTTTCATCACAGTCTACTTCAAATTAATTCTGGTAATTCTTAATTCTGGTAAAATGCAGACATTTTGCTCCACCATAGCTCTGTTCCTTCTTCCATGCTCCATGATATTATATCATATGTATTACCTTTATATATTTTTTAAATCTAGTAATACAGCAATATTGTTTTATGCAATTGTATTTCTTTTAAACAAGTTAAGGGAAGATATTAGAAAAAATGTACATACAAATATATTTATTAACCCATACATTTACTACTTCTGAACTAAGATCCTTTCAGTGTAAAAGTGATATGGTTTCTTGTAAGGCAGACTGGGTAGCAGTGAAGTTTCTTGGTCTTTGTTTATCTGAGAATTAATTTTTTTCTTTACTGTTGAATGATAAGTGTTGCTGGTTACAGAATTCTTGATTGACAGTTTTTTCTTTCAGCAATTACAGTGTCATTTCACTTTCTGGCCTCTGTTATAGATGAGAAGTTAGCCATTAATTATACTGATGTTCCCCTGTCTGTAATGAATCATTTTTCTCTTGCTGCTTTTGAATTTTTCTCTTTGTTTTTGGCTTTTAATGGTTGGAATATGATATGTCCATGTGTAGATCTTTCTTTATTTAGCCTTCTTAGAGTTTTTTGAGATTCTTAGATGTGTAGGTTAATTTTTTAAAAATTAATTGGAGAAGTTGTCAGCCATTATTTCTTTAAATATTTTACTCTCATTACACATATGTTAGTATTGTTGATGTTATTCTATAAGTTTCTGACTATTCATTTTTCTGTCTTTTTTCTTTCTGTTCTTTAAGATTGTATAATTTCTAATAATCTCTATTCAAGTTCATTAATTCTTTATTCTGCCATCTCAGATATGCTGTTGAGTCCCTGTAGTGAGTTTTTCATTTGTTGTTATACTTTTCAATTCAAGGATTTGCACTGTTCTTTTTCATAATATCTGTTTCCTCCTTGAATCTGTGTGCTTTCATTTTCTTATACTTCCCATGTTTTTCAAATATGATTTCCTTTATTTCTTTGATGTTTTTAGAATAGCCACGTTGAGGTCTTTTATGTGCTATATCCACCAACTGTGTTCAGAGAGTTTCTTTTGACTGCCTTCTTCTTCGGTTTAGGTAACACTGTCCTATTTCTGTGACTGTCTCATAATTTTTTGCTGACTATTGGACATTTTAGGTAGCATATTATAGCATCTCTGATTCATATTTTCCCGACTGAAAAGATTTTGATTACTTTTGGTTTGTTTAGTAATTTGCTTAGGTTAAGCCTATGAAATCTGTCTGTCCTCCGGTGTGCAGTTATTGATGTCTCCCTCAGATTTTTGCTGAATATTCTTATGTTCATATGTTTGTGTGGCTTTCTAGGGGTTGCATTGACCCTGTATCTGTGTAGGTTAGGGGTCAAACAATTACTGAACAGAGAGGGTTAACTACCTAGAGCCAGTAAGCTTCTGTCCTTTGCTGATAGACCTGTCTGGGCCTAAGGAGCACTTTCAGATTTAAAGATCAGCCATTTTCAAGTCCACGGGGCACTTTCACACCTATCTACATGTTAACAGCCTTCGTGTGGCCAGGAGGCTTGCTGGCGTAGGCTCTTTGGTCTTTGCTAATCATTCACGCGGCTTCAGCCAGGACAGTTGCCCCACTCACGGCCACAGCTTCAGGCGGGTAGAGCCACTGGGACTCCTCACTTGCCCACCTAAGAGATCTTCACTTCCCCGACTGCGTCGCTGCGTGTGTGCATTGCCCACCCCTCCAAATCAAAGGAGTAGTACACTTCAGCTTTAGCAGAGAACCTGTCAGTCCTCACAGCCTGTCCCACCCTGGCAGAACCTTCATGTTGACTGAGTTCGGGGAGGAATAGGTGGAACCTGGGCCAGAATGCCACAGATTCTCACTGTTCTTACTGAAAGGTCAACACATTTTTTTCAGATTTCAATTTTTTTTTCATATTATATGTCTTTGGTTGATTTCCAAAGGGCTGTAATCATTGTATTATCAGTTTTATCCAGCTCCCTCATTGGTTTTTTTACAGAGAGGATTCTGTCAGCCTCCTCACTCAGCCATAGCCAAAACTCCTGCCTCTTCTCCTACACTCCTTTTCTAAATGTCTCTTTTCTCTCATGATTAAGCATTCAATTCTTTCTGAGCATGACTCCTTCTTTGATTCTTTCATTAGCCCCTTCTGCTAATAATGAAATGTGGACAGAGTATAAGGTTTGCCTTTCACATTCTTGCTCTTTACACCCTCCGTGATAACATAGTTCCTTAATCCTTTAACCATCATGTCGTAGAGATGTGTCTAGGGTCATTGTTTGTACCTATACATTCTGTGCCTCTGTCCCTGAACTCCAGTTACAAATTTCTGGGCACTAGTTACATAATTCTGTTTGAACATCTTGCTGTCAAAGTCAACATATTTCGTTCCTGTCTTTAGCTTGCAAGCATTTTTTTCCATGTGATTTTTTTATACCTTGTGTTTTATGGTTATGTGATCAGATTTATTAGAGATCCCCAGTATTCTCTGATTCACTAGAGTTTCGTGACTTGATTTGTCACTTTTCCTCATTCTCTGTATGTATTCATCTACCTGTGAGATAATATGCAAGGTGCTTAGCATGGAGCTGTTGCACCGTAAGTCCTCCCTAAATGATGGTAGTGATGGTGGATGTTATTGTTGTTTTATCAAATCTTAAAATTCTATCTCTGCTATGTGTGTCTTCTCCAGGTGAGGAAATAATGGGGTTGTGGAAAGAGTGGTGGATTGAGAATCAGCTAACTGAGTTTAGAATTCTAGTCTGCCACTTAAAGTCACTGGACCTTAGAGAACTCCCCTAACTTCTCTGAGCCACAGTTTCTTCATATAAATATTTTGGTATCAGCAATATTTTCCTAGATATATATATGCAATAGGTTTGTTGGAGGAAATCAAATGAGGTGACTAAACTAAGAACATTTTCACACTTCATTAAAGGAAAGCTATTATTCCCTTAGCTTCCTTGCTGATTTCAGGCTCTTTTTGCTTTTTTCCTGGCATACAATAATAACTTCCAAACTGGTTTCCCCAGATGTCCCAAAAGCCATAGTGCAGCAGGTTAACCTTAATGGATCTCAGATCTAGTGATAGCATTCCCCTGCACAAAAACCAGCGTTAGATGAAGCAGATCTAAACTCAGCTCGACATTCTTACCCTAGGTCACCTTTATTTCCTCATCCCTCGCTTCCCTGTGAATACCTTATTTGCCAAGAAAACTCAACTGTTCCCTTTTATTAAATGCATTTCATGCCCCACTGCCCATGGGCCTGTTCTCCAGGGCCCCTCTTCCACCCTTTAGCCCCTGGTCTTTTTTGTGTCCCTTCCCTCCAAAGCCTGCCCTCATCAGAGCTCATGGTAAATGCTGCCTTCTCTGTGAAGCCTTTAGTTTTTTTTGTTTGCTTTGAATGCAGACATCATGTCTAATACAACTTGTATGCTCTGCAGTGCCTTGATTATGGTATGAGTTCAATAAATATTTTAATGTGATTCCTGCTTTGTTTAATATGAACAGAAACACATCTTATTTTTCAAATAATCTTTTCCTTCTCTTATGTTAACAGTTATTGAAAGCAAATGCTATGGACACAATTTTACCCTAAGAAAAGATCTATTTAAAGAATTTGGTTTTCTAATGGAAAAGGATGCCATGACCTATGAAAAAAATTTACATTTTCTGGCATAATAATATGCTCAGATCTTGTTATTCTTCTCTGTGGAGTCTTTTTAAAATGCAAAGGGAGTGACATTTATAGTAGTCTTACTATGAAAATGTTTCTGCTGAATCCGAAGTCGTTTAATACAGCTGTGCTCAGTAAACCCCATGAAATAGATGCATCTTCTAAAAATCTCTGGAGTATGATTTAATAATGTGACTGCTCAAACCCTTGTAGTGACTAATTGCAATGGTTGCCAGCAATCCGGGATTTCCTTACTTAAAATTCTGTTCAGTTCTCTTTTCTGTTCTTATACTAGGTTGGTCCTCAAACTTGAATGTTGTAAGAATCTTGTGTGTTTTTAACACACAGGCCCCTAAGCCCAGAGATTGTAGTTTAATAGATTAGGATGGGGTTCAGAATTTGCCTGTTTCATAGTGACTTGCATATATCTAATGCAAGTGATGTACAGACCACACATTGTAGGGAAATACTACCCTTGAGGTAAGTTCTGTGTGACTTTTCCAGACGAGTTTTTAAACTGGCTAACCTGAGTTTTAAGTCTTCCCTTAAAAACCTTTCTCATTATAGAAACAGAAGGTCTGTGGGAGCCTGACTTTGCAGCATCATATGCTCGAGCCTGTTCAGCGGATTCCCCGGTATGAGATGCTCCTTAAAGATTACCTAAGGAAATTGCCGCCTGATTCTCCAGACTGGAATGATGCTAAAAGTAAATGCTTTTTTCTCCCTCCTTTTTACTATGGAATAATCAAGTGGCCAAACAACCTCGTGGTTCCCAAGTAAGACATGTCTCACAACCACTTCAGTAAATGATTGCTGCTGAAAAATAGCCTCCCTGGAAATTAATTGATATCAACATCTCAATTAGGCAGCCACTTCTGAGCCCAAATCACAGGTTTAGAACAATGCAAATCACATTTCTCCTGCTGGTTTCACGTTGATCATGAACTCAAAAATATAAACTACAGTCTTAGGGACATCTGGAACAGCAATACACAATTACGTCCTCACAGGAAGAATACAGCCCTTCAGAATTGCTCGTGCTGCTGGCTAACTAGATAGGTTGGGGCATACCAAGAACAGTAAAATGACATTTACTATGTAAAAATAACCAGCCAAGTTGGTGCCACCTACCCTAAAACAGAAAATGGTGCTTATTTGTGTCACTTAACATTTTCCCCAAGAAAACTTTGTTCCTTTTCTACTTACTGTCTTTTATTCTTTCATTAAATCATCATGAAAGGTTTTTTTTAAGGCTCAAGATGTTTTGTTACCTTAGCTTTCTCATGTACTTTAAAAAAACCAATTAACTGAAAATCTAAGAAATAGAAATGGCTTGGTTTTCACTGGGTGCTTACAATGTTGATGTACCACATCTTAAAACGTTGGTACTTTCTTAACAATTTCTTGTCTTTATTATAAGTCAATCTTGGTAAGAGATAAGGAGCACAGAGCACAGTCTTTGGCCTCAGAACCTGGGTCATTTTTTGAACACAGGCTTTCTCTGATAGATTTACGCACCCTCCAAGTAAGCTGTGGCCACAGGAACTTCTCTTTCCCCCTTTCTTCTGCACAGTTTAGAATGCTCTGACTTGCCTTCTTTCCACCTTCCCTGTCATTCCCACTGTTTGTCATCTGCCCAAGAGCTTGGTTTCATGGCAGAAATAGCGGGAGGACTGGGGATGGGGTCACTGTTGCTACTGGTCAAGCTGGTCTCCTGGGCAGGGGCCAAGCCCACCTCACTTTGTCTCTCCCTCGGATCCCGTATGGAATGCACAGAATGCCCAAACCAGATGGTTCTCCCAAATGTAAATGAACAGTACTTCTTCCATACGAAGACTTTGACCTCCCCGAAGGCGCCTTACTTTAGCAGCACACTAAGGTATTTCATGGCCCTCTGTGGTTTCCCATTGCTCCTTACACGAGAATTCTATGGAAATCACAGAAGTGCTTGTAGAGACCTAAAAGGAGAGGGCAGAGGAACAGAAGTGCATTCTGCTCAGCAGGAAACAAAGAAGACAAGAAGGTTTGGTCCAGAAAAGGCGAGGTTGTTGTGGTGACAGTCTTAAGCAGCCAGGACTCACAAGAGAGAAGACAAAGGAAGAGAGCAGGACGTGACTGAGGATGGAGAGCACACCCCGGGGTGGGTCCAGCGGGATGTGACTGAGGATGGAGAGCACACCCCGGGGTGGGTCCAGTGGGATGTGACTGAGGATGGAGAGCACACCCCGGGGTGGGTCCAGCGGGATGTGACTGAGGATGGAGAGCACACCCCGGGGTGGGTCCAGCGGGATGTGACTGAGGATGGAGAGCACACCCTGGGGTGGATCCAGCGGGAGGCCTCAGCCTCCACAGCTCCTCGCCTGCAGTCCCCGAGCCCCCCCGGCCTGTGCTGAAACGTCCCCAGTCCCCTTGCTTGCCGCCACCTGGCCCAGCAGCCCCTCCATCAGCATTGGCATCTGGGATTCCCTTTCAGCTGACCGAGGCTAGAGCTGTGTTTCCCCAGAGAAAGTTGGTCATGCTTGGTGGTTAATATGCTCATAAAACAAATAAAATAGTACTCCTGCTGAAATGTAGAACTTTGAGCCGGAAGACATAGGTTCAAATATCAGTATCATAGCTGTGCTGACCTTAGCCAAGTCACGTCACTCTCCATCTGTTCCATCTGCCAAATGGAGGTACCACATTTTCCCTCAAGGTTGTGTGAGAATTAAGTGACATATGTGAAAGTGCCTGGCAGTGTGCCTTGAAACCAGGTAGCACACGCGGCATTTGTTAGATTTGATAACCCGTTATGAATTAAGTATACCAATGAACCTGATCCCTGTATGCAACTTTTATGAGGAAGTACCTTCAAATTTCAAGTATTCTGCTGACACATGCACTTGGAAAGAATCCTGTTTGCTTTTGTAGTGTGTCTTTGGTCTCATATTTCTTCGCACTGTAGCGTATGTTACTCAGCTATCTGGTAGCACAGTAAGGACAACATGTATTTATTTACTTTTCTTTTTTTTCCATTTAGAATCACTTGAAATTATATCTACAGCAGCAAGCCATTCTAATAGTGCAATAAGAAAAATGGTAAGTGGTTTTCAGAGGAGACAGGAATCTGACAGTTAGGTAATTGTCCTCTCCGTAGGTTTGGACCAAAATGAATTGATGCAGATGAATAGAAAAGATTGTTTACAAAATGTTTAGTGTTATCTGAAATAACCCTCTCCCCTCTTCCCCCAGGTTTCAGTTTGCTCATAACTGACAGTTTATATCAAAATTTATACTTACTCTCAGTCTCTGCTGAACTATCTAGATATTAGCTAAGGTCATTGTATTATTAAAGCCTCTAAGGTAAAACTACCTTATATTTGTTCTTCCTGTTTTTTGTTTTAATTTCCTAGGAGAACCTAAAGAAACTCTTAGAGATTTATGAAATGTTGGGAGAAGAAGAAGACATAGTAAACCCTTCAAATGAACTAATAAAAGAAGGACAGATTCTCAAACTAGCTGCTCGGAACACATCAGCGCAAGAACGCTACCTTTTCTTAGTGAGTATTGTAGTGTGAGCCAGTCCCGAAACAATAATTCAAACACTATTACATCCGTCTTGGAGAAGTAGGGTGCTTACTTGCTCACCGAAGCAATTTATCTAACCTGATTTAATCAGCACCAAGGATTCCACCTACGGGAATGTCCTTAGGAACTGAAACTTGCTCTGTCAAGGACACAAATCTCATTTTAAAGTGTTTTTCTACAGTTTTTCTGGGTACTTACCATATGTAGTGGACTTCACTAACACATACTGAAGACAGTTTAACCTTTCCACCATGACTGTAACCATCGGTGTGTATGTGGGGTATGGTCTGCTTTCTGAAATCCTTTTCTTGGTTCAGATTCTCTTTCCTTTCATTCTTACAGGCTCATAGGTCCCATTTCCTGAATATTTTGTTGGCATACTAATTCCTGACAACAGTTCTTTTCCTGATCCTCTCTCATCACTACTTTTAATCTCTCTAGTTTGAAGGAATATATAGGCAAGGTTGTAAAACTTGTGCCTAAGAGATCTGTGTGAAGAGTATGAGCTGACTGCATAGTTCCTTTTCACTGTAGTCAGTCCCTTTACTTCCTGGACATAACTTTAGGTTTGGGGCTTATCTCAAATGTAAGTGCTTCCTGGATCATCCAGCTGTTGTACTTTTATTCTCTGTTAATTGCAGTTCCTTTATCTAATGATGTGATTGTTATTATGGGCAGAGAAACAGACACACATTGGTAAAAAGGCTGCCGAGTGACCGGCACACACACAGTACATTCTCAGGATGTCACTCACGTCTGACTGAGCTGCTGCCAGGCAGACATCCCACCAGCCATAATATGAGTTGTAACTGGGGCTGAGAGGTTCGTGTTGTCTAGTCACAGCCTCCCTTGAAAGGAAAACGTATAAGAATTCACTGTCATGCAGAGGGTGTGGAGCATCTCTCATTCTTTATAAAGAACATTTAGCCACCATCTGACCCGGCCGTGCCACTATAAGTTTTTAAAATGCAAGAAAATTGAAGACGTGTCTACACAAAACTTGTACTATGGATGCAAAATTATTCATAGAGCCAGAAATTGGAAACGACCTAAATGTCCATCACTTGATGAATGAGTAAACAAAATGTGGTGTATCTATAGAATGGAATATTACATGGTGATAAAAAGGGAATAAAATACTGATACATGCTACATGCATGAACTTTGAAAACATTGTGTCAAGTGAAAGAAGCCATTCACAAACGGCCACACGGTGGGATTCCATATCTGTGAAGCCCCCAAAACAGTTGGTGAATAGAGGCAGGATGTGAGGAGTGGTTGACCAGAGCTAGTGGGGAGGAGGAAATGGGTATAGGGTTTCCATTTGAAGCTGTGAAATGTTCTGGAGTTCGATAGCAATGATGGGTGCGCAGTTTACAACTGTACTAAATTCTGTGGTATATGAAGTATATCTCAATACCTTTAAAAATGTACAGCTATTGTTTAAATTAAGTATTACAATTTTCCTGTGAACTCAGCAGAAGACCTTCACCAGTCAGAGGTTGCACAGAGAGCTAAATATAAATCAAGTGCTTGTGATGTCAGAGGTCTGTTTATCTGAAGGGTGGGTTTTGTTGTTCAGGTTTGGGGAAGCCATTAGATCAAGGGACAGTGGCCATTTAAAAGATAGTGATACAGAATGACAAGTATCGAATGATGTCACTCATCTGTGGAGTATAAGAACAAAGAAAAAAACTGAAGGAACAAAACAGCAGCAGACTCACAGAACCCAAGAATGGACTAACAGTTACCAAAGGGAAAGGAACTGAAGAGATGGTTGGGAAGCAAGGGATAAGGGGGAAAAGGGGGTATTATAATTAGCACATACAATCTAGTGGGGGGTGGATATGGGGAAGGCAGTATAACAGAGAAGACAAGTAGTGACTATAGCATCTCACTACACTGATGGACAGTGACTGTAATGGGGTGTGTGGTGGGGACTTGATGATGGGGGGAGTCTAGTAACCATAATGTTGCTCATTGTAATTGTAGATTAATGATACCAAAATAAATAAATAAATAATATATAAATTAAAAAAATAAATAAAAGATGGTGATACAGATAACCAAGAGGCAGAGGCATGCCACCCCCTGTCAGGGCTGTCCCAGAAAGCAGTGGCGTCAGTCCCGAGGCAGACGGAACCACAAAAAGGGCCCAAGCCTCACCTGCAGCTTCTGCAGAGGAAGGGCAAGGCTGGGTCAACAGGCTTGGGATTCACTCATTTAAGGAGTTTCATTAGGCTCTGGGGAAGGGGGGCCGCTGGCTGATACCTGGCCCTGGAGGGATCAGGACGGGGGAGCACTGACCCAGAGTACAAGAGCTCAGTAAAGGAGGTGGTGGGTGCAGGCTCCGGGTTGGCTCCTTTCCGTCCGAAAGGCCTCCTTACAGGGGAGTCATTTACCAGCTTTAGGATCTGGGGAGCCCTGGGGGGGACAGGCCGTCCGGAGTCAGCCTCAAAAGATGTCAGAGCGTCAGCAGTACAGACTAAAAAGACCTGTTTAACACACCGTTCTGCGCAGAGTGCCGGGGAGTCAGTGTCGTCCGTTAGTCTTTGCTTTGGTGCTTAATTTCTTTTCCCCTCTTCTGTGTTAGCGTTAGTTTCTCGAGGTAAGCTTTTAGCTCTGTGTCTGACTCTAACCGATTGCATTGGTTTGATTTTCCCATTTGGGGATCGTTCTGGAAATAGTTTCGGGTTGAGTACCTTGCCTCAGAACCACATCAAGCAGCTCTGTGTAGGACAGACGGCAAAGACGGGAGCCCAGCCGCCGCGGCACTCAGGAAGGGGCCCGTCTTGTTCCAGTTATTATAAGCTCTCAAACGTCGCATGCTGTCGCCTCCAGGAGAGTGGAGTCAGATGGCAGGAACCTTAGGAAAGCCACCTTCATGTTTTGAAAGACCATCCGGAAGCTTTTCCTGCGGTGTTCGTTCTTTGAACCCTGCCGCCCTACTGCTGTTCCTGCCACAGAGGCTCTCCACCCACCAGCACACTTTGTTCCCATACAACACCTTGGTTTTTAATGTAGGAACTTCAGAAGTGCCATTTTTATTTTCCTTTCTCTTTAAAAGGAAAATAAGGACTAGTTTTCTGTCTCCTATTTTGGGGATAATACATTTGTGTGCACCATATCATTTTTAGAATCTGATTTCAGCTTTCAAAGGATCTTACCTGTTTGCCTAGAGTAATGTAAGGTACTCTGCTGTAAGTAAATAACCATACCTGGCAGCTGAAAGTTAAAAAGAAAATCACACGATCCTATAGAATAACCCAGGAAGTTTCATTTTTGGACTTTTGAGTTCTATTCCTTATTCTTTGTGCTTTGACAGATTGAGATTTTTTTTTTCCCTTGATTTCAGACCAGGCACTGGAAAATTTTCTCCAAGAGTATACTGCTGCCTTTTAAAACAAACTTCAAGGAAGCTGTCCATGCTGAGAAATGAAATTGAATTATTCCATGCAAATCTATTTTAAGAGACTTGAAATAAATAGTTGAGGAACACTAGAGATCAAAAAGGGGGAACCTCCCTGTGCTTTGAATAAAATTGACACTTGCTTCTAGTTTTGGTAAAGCACAGGACTTCCAGAGTTGCCTGCTAGCCAGAGATTCTCTGTTAATAAGGACTCCTGAGCGGTGGGCCTGGACTAAAAAGCAATCCCTTGCCCCGAAAGGGGAAATTGATCTAGTTCGTGCGACAGTTGCTGCAACTTCCTCTTTTAATACCCGCAGAAGCCCAGAGAGAAGGTGAGGGTGGCTTTGGCCACAGGAGCAAGGGTCACAGAGGGGTCAGAACGAAATCTTTTGCACCTATGGCACCTAATTCTTTGTAAGCAGTGTTTTATATCCTCCCAAGCTCTCACCTTCGTCTGTAGGAAGAGGAAGGGTATTTATTGACTAACATGAGATTGTGGTCTGAGTCATAGAAGGTTAGCACATAGCTATTGACAATTTCAAGTGTGAAGTCCCACTTGGGAAGACTATAATAGGTGAAATATAATCCTGAGCGCATGGAAGGGAGAGAAAAACATATCCTAAGATACTCTGTCACCTTGTCTAAGCATGACTACAAAAAGCAAACGCTACCAACTTCTGCATTCCTGGGCTTGTGTTTCTATGAAATAAAAAGACTTTGGTGAACTTTATAAAGAGAACTTGATATAAATGCCAGATAACATTTCACGTAGCTCAGAGATGCTGAGCCATCACACTACGCTGGTCGTTCAGTTTGCCGGAAAATCTTGTTGTTGCTCTCTTGAAAGTGTGAGCCGGGTCTGTTCTGGTGGTGGCTTTGCAGTTCCTGCTGTCCCTCCCACACCATTCACAGCCCCGCCGAATCCCCTTCTGAGAAGGCCTTGGTAGAAGAGAGAAATGTTACCATGAACAGTCAGCAGGCAGGCTCTTGCCTCAAGTAAGCTGGGGCGGTGATGAGAACCTTCCAGGGTGTTTTCAAATCTCTAAACCCCATGGACTACCTACCATGAGGCTGTGCTTAGCGTCCTTCAAGTACAGTGGCCAGTGAAATGATAAGGCGTAGGGCACTGGTGTTCTCGTCTGGCAGTGCAAATGCATCTGATAAAATGTATCCAGTGCCTTTTTATTTCTGTGTTCTCCAGTGTAGAAATGAAATTTATGACACTGGTTACAGGAAGTTGCAAAATGATGTACAAGGAACAACTAGTGAGAGATTTGCTTTTAGAATGAGTATAATGGACAGTGTCACATAGGCTGAAATGTTTTAAATACCCATCAACATCTGTTGTCTTTATGCATGTGTGGAGCCAACCAGGGGACCTGGCAGAACAGGTCATTGTTTCTCACTTAATCCTCTCAACAACCTATGACTTTTACAGATAACAGTCCTGAGACATGAGAGGTTGCACATGGCAGAAGGTTATACATCCCCCATTGCTCTTGTCTTAGAAAGTATATGTAACCCTAGAAACAATGTAAGAAACAATAAATATGAAGTAGGAAGGTAAGTATGGACCTCCTTTAGGAATCTGCCTACAAATTAACCCAAATATTAAAGACTTCCATCATTTTGTGTTTTGATATATTCCAAAAGTGAATTAAATGCCCTAGCAGGCACTGTTCATTGTTGACTAGCAATGAGGCGCTATACGTAATTTGATTCAGTTTCAAACATAAAGGCCTTCATTTTAGAGGTAGATCAAGAAGAGGATGTTTAAAGACATTTGCTAAAATTGATGACCCTTTTGTTAATTCATATAATAAATTCTTAAGCAGAATGTGGGCCAATATAAAAAGTTAGTTCTTTATGTAGAGTTAATGCTCTAACCCCACATGATCTAATGAAATTTAAACTAATAATTCGGCTATTTTTTTTAACTTAACATTAAATACAGTGGTAAAAGCAATTGCTAAATTACTCTTTTGCTCTAATAGCTGTTGTAGACTGGCTCTCTAAGACACCATTAGAAATTTTGTTATCTAAGGGCTTCAGCTTACATGGTTGAGAACTTCAGTTCCTGGCATGTGGAAAGTCTTTAACAAATCGTTTTAAGCAAATTGCACAATTTAATTGAACTAATTTCCTTAGTAGTACAAAATGGCTTACTTAAATATCCATAAAATGTTACCAACCAACAAAGAAATATGTTACAAATTTTAAAATATAGTACTTAAAAAATCTCAATATAATGCTTAAATAATTTTGCTCCCATAGTAAGTGATACTCCCTAGAAATTCCTTGAAATTTGTCCAGGGCTACTTTCACTGTTGGTCACTTTACTCTGTCCTGTTCATTGATACGTGTTCTGCCTCCTTTCAGTTCAACAACATGCTGCTGTACTGTGTGCCAAGATTCAGCTTGGTGGGCTCCAAATTCACAGTGCGAACCAGGGTCGGCATTGATGGAATGAAAATCGTAGAGACTCACAATGAGGAATATCCACACACTTTCCAGGTGTCTGGGAAAGAGAGAACCCTGGAACTGCAAGCCAGGTAAGAGGCCATTCCTCTCCCCAGCTTTTCAAAAGCATCAGAATGAATGGTAGCACAGAATAATTCTGAGGATCTTTCCCAGGGAAATGGTTGGTCCTCTTGGGAATCTGGTTGGACGGAAGTGAGAGGTGTACTCCTTTGAAAGGCAGGAATCCTGTCTTCCCTTCTGATTCCTCTGTAGCGCCTAGGATAGTGGTTTTCAGTCAGTAAGCTTTTGGTAAATTAAACTGACACTCCAGATTTACAAGGTGCTCAGAGTATGACGCTGCATTCAAGCCACTTTTGAGTCTTGTAGGAAAAGGTTCTTCCCCTAGCCCTTCCTCCTTCCTTTTGGTCCACAAATGTTATTGACACGTATTATTCCATGTTGGAGCTCTAACTGCCAGTTCTTCAGAGCCTCTGCATTCATGGGACTTACTGGCACTTTGATGGAGAGAAGGCTTGGAAAAGGCAATGGTTCTCCTGTCTCATTTGGAGGACACATGAAGGGAGCCCTTTGGGGCCATAGTGGCCTCTAGCAACCAGGACTTCGGGAAGGGGCGGCCCTTGTATGCATCACTGAGTGGAAGAGAAAGGGCTGGAGCTCTGGTGTCCGTCCCCCAGCATGACCATGTCTGGAAGGGAAAAAAGCAGGAGAGCATTGCCGCAGAGCACAGCTGTCTCCTGCATGGACCTCTGGGACACAGAGCTCTGTCCGGTTTGAAACACCCACCTCAGAAAACTGCCATACATCATTTATCCTATAAAGATGGAGTGTGGTGAAAATGGGAGTACTCTAGAAGGTCACAGATTTAACCTCAGACTTAACCTCAGGAGGTCAGATACCAGCCCCAGCCCTGACATGCTGATACTTGGAATCCACAGGAAGTCAGGGAGCCCTTCTGTTCCTTTCTGTGCCTTTGCACCAGTAACGTGGTTCTGCTGCTCAGGTGAATTCATGCTGTATATTTGTACTTTGTAACTGAGAAAGAGCTTAAACTTTGGACTTTCAAGAGAGTATAAATGATTCTAGCAGGAATCGTTGCCCACGAGTCAAGAAATTGGTGAAATTACGGTTACAGAAGATGTGGCAGGCTGAGAAAGTTTGAAGAAATAGCTAGCCAATTTCTTGATTTCCCATAGGAAATAGATACTGGGTGTGACCTTGCCTCGGAGCTGCTGGACGACTGCTCTCAGGAGTAGAAGGTGGCATTTCAAGCATGAGTCAAAACGGTGGACTTGGCTTTGAATGTCATGGTCTTCCTTCCTCCTGGTGGTGGGGTTGAGCCCCAGCCATCGGACCCAATAGACGACTGTATGGTGCCACGGCTTGTAGGCTCCTGGCCCAAGTCCTCCCTGGGTTGTGACTCACTGAGTGGTTGGCCCTGCGACAGGGAAGGCCCCTTACTTGTTCTGATCTTCAGAGAAGTGTTCACTGCAGAAGTAAAGTGTTGCTGGGGCTGAAGGAACTAGCCTACTCCCAAATCTGCAGACCTAAGAGACGCATCTGAATAGCAGAAGAGATTCTCAGGGTTTCTTGGGTTGCCTACATGGGGTTTCCAGCCCTCCGTTAGCAGGTGGGGCTATTTTCTCTTCAGGATGGGACTGATTCATGAGGAACTTTCCTAAGTACAGGCAACCATCACTTTGTAGAGGTCCAACATGCAGTATTAAAAACATGGTCCTTTATCCTTAGATTTCTTATTCCCCTAATCTCGTCACTCTAGTTATATTTATTATTATATGGTGACGATCTGAATTCAGTGATTACTTTTCATCTACTCCGTAATAATGACTCTCTCAAGAATGAAGACACACTTTCAAGGTCCCAGAAATGTAGACTGTTAGAGGGATCACTTGGAACCCAAAATTGGGTGTATTTTTGGAGATGTTTAAAGAGGATTCATTACTGTAACCTACTCAAAAAAAGGGTTCTGCTTTTCTTTGTGAATGAATCAGCCTCAAGACTGACCTCTTACACTCCTGCTTCCTTTTCCACATTTAAAAGAATATAAAATATTCTGCTTTATATAGTTTTCTTCCCCTATGGTTTTCTATTGCCGAATGGATATAAAAATATAGTAATAAGTAAATTATAAAGGAGTAAAAAAATCCGCCATGACTGAGAAAATAAAACAAAAGAACTGAAACCAAGTTTCTTTGCACTTTAAAGGCTACCAGCAGCTTGCAGATTAACTATGCTTCCAAAGGCAGTAGCGCTTGTTTTGCGGGGCAGGACCCAGCAGTTAGGAGAAATCTTAACTGAGGGGCAGCATTGATGCCCCCCCCAAGGTTCTTGGCCCAGGGATCCCAGGTGAATGATAAGCAGAATCTTCCACTTGGCGGGCACCAGTTGTAGCAGCATTCCTGGCACATCCCGGTGCTCAGTAATAAATCTGGGAAGATGGATGGGGTCCCAGGAACAAAACTCCTCCTGCAAGACTCAAATGCACGTGATTCCGGGGGGACCAAGGCCTGTGACATTCAGGCGGGGTCTCAGACGCAGCTCTAGCCTACCCAACGTACGCATCTCCACGGAGCCCACAGCTCCAGCCTACCCAACGTACACGCATCTCCGCGGAGCCCACAGCTCCAGCCTACCCAACGTACGCAGCTCCGCGGAGCCCACAACTCCAGCCTAGCCAACGTGCGCAGCTGTGCAGAGCCCTCTCTTCGACGCTCTTCAGAAGTTCCTCAACTTGGAGATCTTACGCAGTCCAGAGTCTCTTAGAGCAGCTTTTTCTAATACAGTATATGACACCAGCCAGTTATATAAGCAACTTGCAGGGGAGATGAAATAAGGAAAATCTGCCTCAATAGGAAAACGGAGCTTGACTATAGTCAAGGAAATTTTTTTCCCAACATAAATTGTTAAATACTAGGGATAATTCATCTGAAATCTCTTTCCTACAGGGACTTACAATTTTTGTTTTGCTTTTTCTTTAATGGTTTAGGCATGGTATCGCCTGAAGCTTCCTAGCAAAATAAAATTGTTTATCAAAGGAAATGTTAAATAGCTCCCTAAGGTCTTACAAAGATACTTTAGATTCTCAAGGGTAATTAGTCATCTTATCTAAGATGGGCTGTGACTAGTAGTGTTTAAAAGCCTTGTGTATTTTCATAACGGTGAGTTGGAAGACTAGTTCTTTATTCAGTAGAATGCTAGATCTACAGTTACCTGATATATACAACTAGTTGATGTCTGTTAAACTTATTGACAGGGCACTGTATTAACGGAAGCCAAACTTCACTCTCCCCATCAAAAATTATATGTACCAACATAAGTGGATAGCCTAAAACTTTTAAGTATTTATTTGTTCAATTGCCAGAAATTCTGCTTAACTTTGATTGTAACTCCTTCCTGGGCATCCCTGCATTTCCAGAAAGTTGGAACAACATTAAAGCATCGTTTTACACACCAGGTATAATTCATTAATGTTCTCTGCACTCACTCTAATTTTGTTTTGTTTTAGTTCTGAGCAAGACAAAGAAGAATGGATCAAGGTAAACCTGATTTCTATTTTCATTGTCATTTTTTGGTAACCCCTGTAAGTGTACACCAACGTGTACATGATACAGCCATCAGAACAAGGTCATTTAATCTTTAAGGTGATTCTTATCACAGATACTTGTTTAAAAAAGTATTTTCATTAATTTGCATGTTAATACCCTAATGTGTGCTTTGAATCTCATATTTCAGGCCCTTCAAGAGACTATTGATGCTTTCCATCAGAGGCATGAAACCTTCAGAAATGCAATTGCGAAGGATAACGACATTCACTCAGAGGTTTCTGTAAGTTGAATTAAATCCTTAGCTTTAGGTTTTCTTCTCTTTGAAGTTACAGACGATCTCTCTGGCCCTTTGGTTATCCAGTCTTTTCTCTTTGCAATGCCAGGACTGGCTTAAATTTAGACTGTCTCTTTCCTTCAGAGATAAATATGGGAGCGAGTGCCTTCTCGTACTGCTTAAGCTTCTTTGAAGCTTCTATTTCTGTTCCTGGGTCTTGTATTGCAGAGCATGGTGTGAGCAATGTTGTTAGAGGGCTTTTTTAAAAATAAATAAGTAAAAGGAAATGACAGGTTTTTTTTTCTGTTAAAATTGAATCTCTTCCTTTTTAGACTGCCGAGCTAGGGAAAAGAGCCCCACGATGGATCCGAGATAATGAAGTAACGATGTGTATGAAATGCAGAGAGTCCTTCAATGCGCTGACAAGGAGGCGACATCACTGTCGAGCATGTGGATATGTAAGTAGGGCTCCTGGTCCTTACAGTTGCTAGTAACAGTGGAGTGTTGTTAAATCATCAACTGGGGGGGGAAAATGATTGATTCTGTGAATCGCTTAATTGATGAGCTTGTTTTGATGACAACTGTAACTACGTGCAAAGCACCGCACTGGGTCCGGGAGAAAAGGTGGCAAGAAGAACAGTGCCCAGCTTCACACAGCTTCCGTGCTCATAGAGAAAACAGGCCAAAGTCGAGCATTTCTAATTCCTACAAGTGCAATCAGGAAGCAGTCACAAAGTTAAACTGGAGAATAATAGTAATGGAGGAGGCTTTGGAATCATGTTACTTGGCAAAATAAAGACCCGTCTGAGGGGTTGGTATTTAAGCTGATGCCTAAAACACGAGAAAGAGCCAACTAGCCATGAGAAGGGAGGCACAAAGGGCATCCAGGCCGAGGGTCTGCGTGGCAGAAGCACGGAGGCAGGAAAGAGCTTGGTCTGTTCTTGGCTGGAGCCTAGTGATGGAGGGGAAGGGAGGTGTAGGAACAGTCAGAGAAACAGTACCCAGCGGAGTTAACGTCACTGAGAAAACGGATGGAACCTAAGTGGAGGCTGAGGCCGTTGCTGGGGAAATTCAGGCTCTCCATGTGACAGAGGAAGAAGGAGAAGATGTGTGCAGGTGTGGCTGTGTGTGATTAGATGGTGTGTTTTAGGTCTGATGATAATATTTGCACTGAAGTATGAGGAAGTCATCAGCTGAAAGTGAAGGGGAAGGAAGAAGGGTTGGAGGAGGTTCGAGATAGAGGGCAAAGTATCAAACTGTCACCCGTAGGCAGGGACAGGTGAGTGTCCCAGAGAAACAAAGATGGATGGCTGGGCACCTTAGAGGTTTATAGTTATAAATTTAAAAGGATGCACTGGTCCATTTAATAACAATCCGAGTTCTCTAACAAAATTTAACAACTCAAGCCAGAGAAGGGAGAAGACGGGTTTTAGCAGTTGAGTTGCTTCATATGGAAGCCATGAGGAGAGGTACAAAGCATGAAGTGAAGCCGGAGAGGCATAACAGCAGGTGTCGGAGGGCCTTGTGCACCAAATTGAAGATGATGTCCTTTCGTCAAAAAAGCAACAAATGGATTGGGACTAGGGTAGGCATTGCAGCGCCATGATGGAATACACCTCGGTATGCAAATACATTATTACCAGGCTTAAGTGACACCCTTACAGACCTTTTAGATTATTCTCACAGTGCAGATCTCTGCTTGTCCTTTCCTTAAGTTTTGGCTCAGTGAGACAGTTTTGTAATCAGAATTAGATTGATAGCAAACATCTTTTTTTTTCTTTCTTTCAGGATAAGGTATTTTTTAATCCACCATTGGGTTTGCTTGAAATGAATGCAGGTGTTGACACACTTGCTTGCAGAACAAAACAAAACAAAACGATGTTTGAATGTGGATGTTCAAAATACTGTGAGATGTTTTGAGAGCAAATATTAGTTGATATGAATTTGCAGCTACAGACATGACTAGTTCTCAATCTTAGAATAATTTCATTGTAACTGTGAGGAAACTGAAAAGCTTTTTATAATGAATCTTATGTGCTGTGAACCAAAACCAAAAGTTTTACTAATATTTATATTTCTTAATATAATTTGTCCCTCTAGAAGCAAGAAGATCATTTTTTTAAACTAGAAGGTTTTTTTTAATGACTGTCCTATAGTAATTAGAAAAAATTCCATTCATTAAGAAATAGTATGCATTTGTATTGTAATCATTCATTCATTGACAGTCCATAGATATTTACTGAGTCCCTGGTGAGCAGTGTCTACAAGGACGCTGGCACAGAGCTTAGAGCCTCGTGAGGGCAAGGAACATTGATCAAATTATCACACAAGTGTATGATCTCAAAACTGTAATCAGTGAGTGGAAAAAAAGGGCAGGGAACTTCAGTAGCAGAGGGACAAGAGATAAGTGCTCTGTCCTGGAAGCTGGAGGAGTCTGCCTCAAGGAAACAAAATATGAGTCAACATCTGAAGGGTGAACACAGTTCGCTCACAGAGCAGAGGTGCGCGCAGGAGGGGGCCTCTTGCCTTGGGGCCGCGCGAAGCCTGTGTCAGTGAGGGCACAGAGGAAGAGGAGTGAGTGGGCAGTTGTGCAGGGCTCTGTAGGCCATGCTTAAGAATTTGTAATTTACCCAAGTGCAAAGGGAAGGCTTGGAGGATTTTCCATAGAGGAGAAACAGGTCAGTGTTTTTAAGAGAGCATATGGTGCTCTTTGGAAAGCAGCTTGGAGGGATGTAAGAGTAGAGGCTGGAGGCCAGTGTGAATGCAAACCAGCAGTTGTGAGGCTGTAATAGTCCAAACTAGGACCCTGAGAGTTTGGAGTTGGGTCATTACCAGGGCAGTGTAGAAAGATGGACAAGTTGAAAACAATTCTAGGAGGTAAAATCAGCAGGACTCTGTACTAGAGTGACTCTGGGCTGAGACAGAAAGAGGAGTCGGGGAGGACTCCTAGGCGACTGACTTGCCGCGGCTGGCTGGACGGCTGTGCTGCTTCCAGTAGGGAGCCCTTGGAGGCGGGAGCAGGTGGGGCGGGGTAGCAGAGCGCCAAGGGCATGGAAGATCTGAGTTGGTTTGGGGAGGATATTGATGAAACATCCAAACATATGAAGAGTAAAGGTGCGGACTAAGCCCTGGAAGATCTCCTATCTTCAGAGGCTGGGAAGAAAAGGGTAAGCAAGCGGAACTCAGCACAAACAGCATCACAACACCGTGAGAAAGACTAACGTTCGTGAGGGTGCTCTTGGTCTGATGCAAATTTGCCTTTTATATTTAACTCTTTCTCATTTATTATTACAATAATGACTGTTATTTAAATCTTACTGTTCTTCCTTAAATATTATTGTTCATGCTTCATTATCTTTTTAAATTGAAGGTGGTTTGTTGGAAGTGTTCTGATTACAAAGCTCAACTTGAGTATGATGGTGGCAAGTTGAGCAAAGTTTGTAGAGACTGTTATCAAATAATAAGTGGATTCACAGACAGTGAAGAAAAGAAAAGAAAAGGAATTTTGGAGGTATGAAAATGATGGGTATCATTTCAGATTTTCATTCAAGGATCATGGAATTGTCTTTTAACCCTGAATACAAATACCATATTTTGTTACTTCTCTTAGTATTTAACAATTTGGAAAATGATGGGCAAGATTCATACTTCTGTGTTGCTGAATTCGGGGCCCATACTCAGCTGTATAGAAACAAGAGGGGCAGTGCTATGTTAAATGAACATGCATTTGAGGGTGCAATGCATTGATTTTTGTAAAGGTAGCAATAGCCATATATTCAGTTAATTGTCATCTCTTCTAATGCCCAAATTATTATAGTATATATTTTATAGGAAAACTTCTCTCTCAGTTTCCTCTTCTTGACTTTGAAAACCACTGCATGAAATTATTAAAATTCAGATTAAAGTATTACTTTTTTACCTGAATAGCTCTTCTAACTTATTACACTCAAAGCATCATTTAGTAGCACATGATGATAATCTGACAAATGCATTGGAATCTTATTGAAATGTCTCACATGTGAATTTGACTCATGTGTTAGAGTAAATTCAGACCCCTAAGCCTAGGAAATGTAATGCAGCTTACATCTGAAGTGAGGTTCACACTCAGATATAAACAACATAAGGAATAAATTATATTACAAGGGCTTTGTGGCAGAAAGTCCAACAGCCTGGAGTCTATGAAGAATAGGTTCATGGTCAAAATTCTGTGTATGTAAAGTCACGGACATACTTGGTTTATTAAGAATTTCTATGCTTTATTAAGAACTGATGAGTGTTTATCGAGCATCTGTGCTGTATAAGCATACAGAAGTCAGTTCTGTTGTCTGAAAAAGGATCACAAACTTCAGGGTCCATTTAAGATTCAAGTATAGGCCCACAAGCTCAGAGTGAAAACTGAATTTTTCTATGGTATAGACCAAAATGGGGCTTCCTTGAATTGAAAGGGTGGAAAGACAGGCTTCACTGGCTCCTAGGAACACAGTCTCAAAACTGAAGAATGGCAGCTGATGACTGGCGTAATGTAATGAGTCAAATAACTTGTTTTAAGGGGTGAGTTTCAGGCTGTTCCTGTGAAATAAAAATGGTTTTCTAGAAAAACCTATACTTACCACGTTAACACACTTTAGCAAATAAATATATAATGTGAAGTCCATTAATAAAAGATAAGTATGTACGTATGCACACACACGTACACGCACGTTTGAAACTTGGTTTGTGCCACCTAGTTTGTTATGTGCTCTAGACCAGGGGTCAACAAACTTACCTGCAAAGGGCCAAAGAGAAGCTATTTTATTAGTCTTTGTAGGCCAAGAGGTAAAACTTAGAATATTACTTCTGTAACAAGAGAAAACTAATTTTCACTAATTTTTATTGACAAATTCAAAATATAATGTAGTATAATTTTTTATAATATGGTAATACAAAGAATGGAATTCTTTGGGGAGGAGGGGATAGTATTTCTCTTTACTGGAGTTCGAAGTTAGTGTCCCTGTCATCAGATAGGTTTCTTTTTTTCATTCTTTTTTTTTTTCGGTATCATTACTCTACAATTACATGAGCAACATTATGGTTACTAGACTTCCCCCATCATCAAGTCCCCAACACATACCCCATTACAGTCACTGTCCATCAGCATAGTAAGATGCTATAAAATCACTACTTGTCTTCTCTGTGCTATACTGCCTTCCCCGTGCCCCCCCCCAACATTACGTCTGCTAATCGTAATGCCCCTTTTTCCCCTTTATCCCTCCCTTCCCGCCCATTTTCCCCAGTTCCTTTCCCTTTGGTAACTATTAGTCCATTCTTGGGTTCTGTGAGTCTGCTGCTGTTTTGTTCCTTCAGTTTTTGCTTTGTTCTTACACTGCACAGATGAGTGAAATCATTTGATACTTGTCTTTCTCTGCCTGGCTTATTTCATCAGATAGGTTTTAAATGTTCATCTCTAAAAACTGTTCTCAGCTCACAGACTGTACAAAAACAGGCGCTAGGCTGGCAGGCCATAGTCGGCTGACCAGTGCCTCTTAAAGTGTCTGATGAGGGGCCAGTTATATTTCCAAACCATCACAGCTGAATATTTCACACCATCATGTGTTTGGGAGTCATCACAAAGTCACATTGCTTTGAAAGTCGCTAAGTGTTTACCGGTGCACTCCGTGCTCATTGTGAACTGCTAACAGAACTTTCTGTAGACAAGCAGTCTTCAGGGGACCATGCTGGGCTCCACCACCCGAGGATTTGAGCAGTAGGAAATGGAAGTGGATCCATTGCTTTCCATATGTGTGTGATAAAAACCATTACTTAGTTTTGTTCTCTTTTTAGCCAGTGATTTATATAGTAGGCAAAGCAGAGAACCATAAATGGCTCTACAAAGGGTTATTCCAGTTTTTTAAGCTTTTAAGTTATCTCGGATTCCAGGACAAAGCTGACAGTCAGTACTTATCTTTTGCCCGTTGCCTTCTTACGCAGTGGAAGTTGATATAGTGTGGTGCTCAAAGGGTCAGCCCCTGGATCCAGACCCAATTCTAGCATGCCAGCTCTAGGCTGGGTGATCCTGGGAAAGCTAGTTTATCTCTGAACCTCATAGATAATGAAAGTAGTAACTTCTCAGTGTTGGTATGAGGATGAGTGAATGAAATAATACATGTAGTGAACTAAGAAATGTACCTGTGTAGTAAGCAGCAGTAAATGCTTTATTTAAATTCAAGGTCTAGTAATAGAGTTAGAATTGACTTACACATTTTCCCTTGCTAGTCATAGGTCTAGATGGGTGTTGAAATAATTGCAAATGAACCTTTTTTAGGTAATCCAAAGAGGCGTTGTATGTAAACACACTGTACTTTATGAATGTTCCCTTAAGTTAATTTGCTTCTCTGTCTGGCTTGTTTGTACTCATTCTCTCTCTCTCTCTCCCCATTATATTTTTCTAGATTGAATCAGCAGAAGTGTCTGGAAACAGTGTGGTATGCAGCTTTCTTCAATATTTGGAGAAGTCAAAACCTTGGCAGAAAGCTTGGTGTGTGATCCCTAAACAAGACCCTCTTGTGCTGTACATGTACGGCGCCCCCCAGGTATCCAAAGTGCGTTTTTCTGAAGAGATGGTCATGGGAGGCAGGAGGCGAGTAGACACTGAACTTGGAATCCTCCATTGCTCAGTTATAGAACAAGAGAGCTCAGTTTCACTGTGTTTCATTACAATTGAACAGTATTAAGTCCAAGCCTATGGGGTATTATGCTAAGTGAAATAAGTCAGAGAAAGACAAATACCATATGATTCCATTTATATGTGGAATTTAAAAAACAAAACAAAACAGAAATAGACTCATAAACACAGAGCACAGACGAGTGGTTGACATGGGGGATGTGGGGACAGGTGACATAGGGGATAAAAAGGTACAGACTTCCAATTACAAAATAAATTAGCCACAGAGATGAAAGTACAGCATAGGGAATATAATCAATAATATTGTAATATCTTTATATGGGTTATATGATGACACATGGTCACTTAACCACGGTAAGCATTTAATAATATAATTGTCAAATCACTGTGTTTGTCTGAAACCAATATAATATTGTATAGCAACTAAACTTCAGTTGTTAAAAAAGTATGTGCAATTTAAATATATTTTCATAAAAATTGGAGAAATGCAAAAATAAAAATTATTTTTAAGTTAAAGAAAGAAAAGTAATAAGTAAAATTCAACTTCATTGAAACCAACTGATTCCTTTTATAGCCAATAATTCCTTCACCTTGTGGGTCATGTGTCCCCCTCTCTTGTTCCTATGCAGGGGGTTTGAGAAAAGTGAGTTGGATTAGGAAAGAGCATGAGAAGTAGGGCAGGCAGGGGGGTGGCGGAGGAAGTGAAGCATGGGAGAAGCAAGGAGGGGGAGGAAATAATAGCCTTTTCTTTCTTCTTTCTCTGAACGGATGGATATCTGAATAAGAAAGGGATTTTGTAGGAAGGGGAATTTAAGTCAACTGGGATCAGCATTTATTCAGCAACAATATTTTGAGAACCATATGTGCATGGATCTGAGCTAAATCTGTGGGAACCACAGGCATGCAATGCCAGGTTTAGCTTCTAACCGGCGCAGCACCAGGCACTATGGGCTGTACCGCACTTCCTTAACACTTACACCAACTGTGTATTACCTGAAGACACATCAAACTTAGATGTATCTGCTTTGTTTTCGCCTGTATCTACATGAAGGGGTAGTAAAACTTCATTTTGGAAAGAGACTAAAAATGCCAACATATGTATTTTATTTTGTTTCATTGCCTTTCCTATAACTTTTCCTGTCCACAAATCGATGCATGAATGAATGAATCACCAAATAAAACTATTTGGTAATGGAATCATCGTTAACACTTGCTGGTTTTACACAATAAGATGACTATTCTTTTCTTCTCTTTTTCACCTGAATGAGGAGCTCGATGGGCTCCCTCACAGAGAGGAGGTGTAGGGTCCGTGAATCCTGGATCATTGAGGTGTCAGTTCCCATTCATTCATTCATCCATCCAGCATTACCAGTGGCCTCAATCCAGGCACTGTGCTAAGTGTGGGGTGACCATCTCTGTCCGTGGAGAGCTCACCACGTGAGTCTGCGTGGAGCGGTGGCAGGAGAGGGTTTAGAAGGAGCCCCGTCGTGAAGGGCTGTGCCGAGCATGCCCATAAGTCTCACGCTCTTACATCCCATGTTTTTCCTTAGGACGTCAGAGCCCAGGCCACCATCCCACTCCTGGGCTACACTGTGGACGATATGCCGAGAAGTGCGGACCTGCCCCACAGCTTTAAACTGACCCAGTCCAAGTCTGTGCACAGCTTTGCCGCAGACAGTGAGGAGCTCAAACAGAAGTGGCTCAGAGTCATCCTTTTAGCTGTCGCAGGTGAGACGCCAGATGGCCCTGCCAAGCATCCAGACACCTTGGATGATCATACTGAACCAAAAAAGTACGAACCCAAAAAATTAGAATGGTGAACCCCAAGACCAGCCACAGTGTGGGGGGGAGTCTCCAGATTGACAGCTCAAGACATTCCCAGCTCTCCTTATTCATCTCTTAGCACTTTATGTTGAAAAATACAGGCTCATAAATGCATCCAAAATGCGTCTGTTTCCCCAGGTTTCTGTACTCTTAGTGAAATTAATGCACAGAGCCATTCTGCCGCTCAAAGTTGGAAATAATGTGAAAAATGGAGCAGTTTGTAATGAGCTCTTCCTTGCTGGTGTACTTTCTGTCTTGAAGATAGTGGTGACAATTGATTCTGTCTCGATCAGGTTAGGGTAGCCCACTTTCATTTAGGAAATCCTTTAATGTCTTCTCTTTCACATGTAGAACTTGTAATGTTTGAAAGATATACCTCCATGTTGCCAAAATAGATCCATGATAAAAAAAAAATACAGGGACAGTTTAGGCTATTGTATTAACTTATTTAATTTAGTTCGTAAAACTCAAGCTGCATAAATAACATGTGTTCCTTTAAAACAAAAGATAAAGGACAGATTGTTGGTGTTCAAATTTTTGACTTATTAAAAAAAAAGATAATACTTGTTTTTGTAGAAATACTCCAAGAATAAAATATCTTAAGTATATAGCAATTATGTGTATATAGTATTAAATATAAATATATATATACATATATATATACTATACATGCTTTTCTCTTCAGCTTTAGGTTCCTATTTGTCTCTATAATTTATTTTTTAAATATAAAGCATGTGTAATCTGGGAACTGAACAGTGTTCTAAACTTAAATGTTTTGGTGATTTATGTTTAACTGATTGACATCTTAAGGGTATTGATATTTTTATAATAAGAAAAAGCAGGAATTTATGTGGCATGGGATATATTAGTTCCAACAGTATTTTTAAAGTACTATATTTTTGTTCTGTGCCTATTTAAAACAGTGCCTCTCTTTGAAGGTGCTAATAACCTATTTAAATATAAGATGAAGGTTTAATTATTGCTTCAGTCTTGATTATTATGAGATAAAGTGCATATTCCGAGATACATGAGATGGTCAAAGTCATACAGGTTGTTTTATCTTTCACAATCCTATAATTGTTGCAGCAGTTAATATCAGCACATACAAAAATTCCTACCAAAACCTGAACTGTACGAAATACCTGACCTTATGCAGAACTGGGACATATGGAAACTACATTTATTGTAAGATTTTACTCTTCCATAAGTCTGTTGAGTATGGCTAAATAGGGACTGTATACAATGAGCACTTAAGATGACTGTGTGGGCCTGTCCTTTGTTAGATATGAAACAAAATCACCTGTGAGACCTGTGTCTGGGGCGGCGGGCAGATATTGAAAGAAGGTGATGCTCCACTGTTTAAACCACCTCAGGAAAGAAGGGGTGGGAGGGATGCAATACTGAAAGGCAGTATTTTAATGGCAGGTTTGGGGAAGGTACAAGATGACTGAAGAGAGTCTGAGCTCTTCTCTCCCCCTTACCAGCTGAGGGATCGCAATAGACGAAACACGATTTCTTGCCTGAAGGTTGCCCTTCAGTATATTGGTAGTTGAGATGAAAATCTCACATTAAGTTGGCTGTTTAACTTAATCCTCTTCTCAAATGAGATTTTTTTCCCCCATGTACCCTGTCATGCCTCAAACATTGTCATTTTTCAGTACTTCAGTCTCCCAGAAATCCACAAGAATGACCCCATTTTCCTTGGTCTTTGAGGTTTACACCTTCCGTGTAAAATAGATTCACTCAGAACTTGAGACTGCCACGCTTTATTCAAGCCCTGTTGGTTTAAGAAATATTTGAAGTCTCCTTTTCCCCCACCCCCAAGGAGCAGGTATAACTAATTACGGCCGGCACCGTGTTTCCTCTTATGTAAAAGGAATAATACCAGCCATGATCATTAATTAACATTAAACCAAATACTTGGAGCCAGAAAAGAGATGAAGGAAGCTTCTTAGGCCCTATTAAATCAGAGACGGACTAGAAGAAATGCTTAAGTTGCTTCTCTTTCCGAGTGGCTAGCTGGGTGTGTGCACCGTGTGTGTGTGTGTGTGTGTGTGTGTGTGTGTGTGCACGGATGGCTTTGTAGGAGGTTAACTGTAGCCATACATGATGCTTTGGTTTTCTCAACCTCAAGAACAGAGAAGCAATAAGAATGTAGAATGATTATCAGGAGAAGATGACTTTCGTTCATGTGGACAGAACAATGGAAATGTGAGGGCCAGTCAGAAGGTTTATGGGCCGGATTATTTTTGAAGACTCTTTCAGACAGGAAGACTCCACTTTCCACGAAGTTCTCTTGGAGTGGAAGTAGCATGGACACAAGTTTTGGCTCAGTACATTATCAGTGTTATTTAATTTAGATTATTGAAAGAATATTCGGGTAGCGAGAATAAATAGTATCATGCTTTTAACTTTTATTATCTTCGAAAAACTAGAAATATTAGTACCAGGAGAGAATTTCTGGTTACCCAGTAACCATCTTCATGTTCCACTCCTTGTTCTTTAGATAAACACAAAGAGAAGCAATGAAACAGCCTTACCTGTTTCTCTGAAAGAACCACTAATGCTCGTGCTTGGAGGGGAGTAAAGGAATACTCCTTGTCATTTAGTAAGCCCTCAACTAAATCAGAAGGCCTCAAGGTGTGATGATGGGTCACAAGAATTATCTATGTCTTTTGGTTGCTGAGATAGCCGAGCAGTCATGAAAAAACTGAACCTAAAGAACTAATGGATTGCTTTCTTTCCTTTTCAACCCAGCATTCCATATGGGTCTTAACTCTGTTTTCTCTAATTTGGTGCTTCCCAAGTCATTTTTAAAGTGCCCTTCCTCCAAACTTAAAAAATACTTCTTCGGTAAATGTTGCTGGTCATTACAAAACATTCCAATTTTTTAAACTTAAATGTTGCTTCTATTGAAAGTCTGCCATGTGGTGTATTAAGTACAAAATGTAGTGCAGACCGATCTCCAGGTCTTAAGTGGGACTCAGTAATGAAGGATGCCACCAGCCACTTTTGTAATAATGGCCTCTACAGTGCCATCATGTATGCAAGCAATAAAACTCTTCAGGGTATGTTTTTATATTGAAATTTTTAATATGGATGCCTCTAGCCACAAACATATAGAGAATTAACCTCTAGAAGTGACACTGTAATTCAAATTGCTGAGTATAAGGTAGAGAAGGTAGGGGTGGAGGGAGGCGATATTCCTTGGATTCAAATAACTATCTAAAGCATTTTTACTTTTGAAAAGGGTATGGATGGTGAACCAACACATCTGCACTACTTACCAAGCTATGTTTAGTTTTCCACAAACTTTAATACAACATGCAGGTTGGTGTACTCATCTTCACTGGGTGACCTAAACCCATTTTTTTTAATACCCCGTTTTTAAAAATTACCAAACTTTTTACAAGAACCAACCTTTTCAGTGTACCCTGCTCCCATATATAGGTGTACATTTGGATCTTTAAAAAGAATACTTGTTGTAGCCCTAAGTATATAAAAACTGTGAACTTCACAGTACTACAGGGCTGTTGAAGATCCATTGATGCCTTCTGAAAATTTTATAACAAAAATACTCTGCGAGTTCACAATTCTGTTTCTCTCATCTACTTTGTGGAAACAGGGTTGTTTGTTTGTTTTTTCCCCTTCCAGTTTTGGATCTCATTTCTGATTATATTCAAAGCCTTAAGTTCTTACTCTGAGCATATTGTCTGTGATAACTGTAATAATGATTTTCTGAACAGCAAAGAGCACTGATAGGGGCAGATAAACATCTCGGGAACAAAGGTCTTTATTGTTATTGTTGCAGGTGCCCTTGCTATAATGCAGAATAGAAGACTAATAAAATTTCCAGCATCACATGATGTTTGTGTTAGTGGGTCTAAAACTAAGCACATGATATTTATAAGCTAAAATTAAAAGGCAAGAGGGCCTTAATGTTTTTATTCTCAAATTTTGTATTCTTGTAGAATGTATTAATAGGGAAACTGTGCTAACCAGTTCTTAGGACTGGATTGACATCCATAGTAGATTGTGTTACTTCTTCATTCTCTTCCAATTTTATTTTAGTAGGATCAAATTGCTTTTTAATGTCATATGGCTGTCTACAATAGATTCTCCAGATTTAGAAAATGTAGGATATATGTAAAAACACTATTGATTTCTAATTCTGTTTTTCCATGGGAATGAAATTTTATATAGAAACCAGTCTTTTTAACTATTTTAATATAAGTGTACTTGGATTTTTAGTATAATTCATTCTGATGTATGCCCCGTAATCATACTATCACGAGAGGATAACTTTGCTTCCTTCACTGATATGGTAGAGAGGGATACGGTTGGGGACTGAAATAGGCATGAATGAACAGAAAGGTGAGGTGGACAGAAGGAGACCAGAGCTGGAGCAATGTAAAGAGAAAAATCCTTAAATTGCAGAAAGACTATAAACTCTAAAATAGAAATCTGTGTCACTGAATACTGATAGGAGCTGTTGCACCAGGCCTTTTGTCTCGGCATCTAAATTATACCATTGATGTCTTGTGATTCCTTCCTTTTCCGTGATGCTTAAAAAAATTTTTTTTCATTCAGTTGGGCCATTTTTTGCACTGTTTGCTGAGATTAAAAAAAAACCCTCAAAAGTCAATCATGGTCTTCTAACTTTTTGGACAGAGTATTTGGCAAAATGCAATGTCTTTTTTGTTTTGAGATGAAGTAGCACATGGCTTCTCAAGATAATTTGTAACATGTTGGGATCACTGAGAGTTACGTGATGGTATTACTCCTTCCTAAAATTCATTATGATAGATTTAGTGAGAAGTTAAATCAAGAAGTATAATTGTAGCATATTTTAAGTGAAACCAAATACATAGAGTGATATATAGAGGTTTGGGAAGAAGTGTCATAGAATCTTTGGGGACCATTATAAGAGAATTGCATTATATATTACACATTATGTGGGTGTTGGAATGTATCACTTTGGGGGAGGGCCTCCATGCATTAGCAATCATGTCTGAATATAAAACATTTTTTAAAACCAAACTAGCATTTCATTTTGTGAGTGACAATTGACTGATATTTTTGAATAAGTGTTACCTGGATTTTTGAATTGTTGACTGATCAGTTTGAGGTGTGTTATCAGAGTTTTAGAGTTAACTGAAATGTGAAAAAGCATACACAAAAAGTAATTTTTCTTTTCTAGCTATATGAATGTAAAATACTTTGCATATAGTGTATATATTGTGTAACATATGTATATTTGGTCAAAGGCATAGAATTGAAAACAATGTAAAATCAAGCACTTTAATTCCTATTAAATGTTAAGCATTTGTATCTTGTAAATAAATACATCCTTAAATGAATTCTAAAGACTTAGATGTTATTTAAACTAGGATCATATATGTTCGGTTCATAGTGATTTTGTCTGTCAGAGGTTTGGGTTGGCTCAGGAAAAAAGTTACTCTGATGGGGACTGATGTTCTCCCAGCCTCCGATCTCCACCAAAACCTGTGAAAGGTGTTCAGGAGTGTGCGGCAGAAGCCAAGAGAAAGGGGTCTTCTCCCTGTGAAAACTCCAAGGCTCGATCTCCAGTTACCCGTAATACCGTGCCACACCGTTCCTGGGCAATGACTGCTTCACTCCCTGCTTTACGGAGCGCGCCTATGATGGTCAGCCTCACACAGTGAGACGAACATGGAAATGGAAGCCGAAGGAAATGTGTTTGAGTCTTAGTCCCGCTATTACCTATTATGCGACTGTAGACAGTTTACCTCAATCCCAATAATAAACTCTTATGATCATTCTCCAAAAAAAGACCCTTGGGGAACACGAAGCGCTACACAAATAGTATTCCATGGAACACTTTATTGGGTCTTTACCTTGGCTTTTGATTTAAACAATAAAAAGATACCCCAAAAAGAAATCCTCAGTGACTTCTAGTATGATTTCATATTTCCAGAGATAATCCTTTTTAGAAGCGTATTACCTTTTGTAGGACTTAAGGAACTAAGTGATACTTAGAAGCAGTTGGCATCCACGGAAGAATGCTTTCAAGTGGTGCCCTTGGCGCGTCCGTATGACATGTTTGTGTCCACCTTACACCAGAGTGGAAATAGGGTGAAGAGGATTTCTCAGATTCTAAGGAATATAAGAATAACCTGAAGATCTTGTTAAACTACAGATTCTGGTTTTATTTTAATAAAATGTAGCAGGTTTGTGATGATGCGGTTCTAACGAGATCTCAGTTATGCGGACGCTCTTCAGTTCTTTCAGTACAAGCTCGTAGCAGGAAGGACTGCGTCATAGACAACTGGCTGGAAATCCTCGGCTCTGCCCCTCAACTGTGACTTGAGGCACAAATGCTTTCTTGGAAAGTTGTGGGACTTCAATGACACAATGTTCTAGTGTAGTGTCTGGCCCATGAGGGACACACAGCACATAATTTTTAATATTACTAGAGATCATTTAGTTAAAGTTTGCAGCCCTCACTATACAGTAGAGTCACCTCAGGAGTAAATAGTGGTGTCCTGGCCTCCCCTCAGAAATTCCATTTACTGGGTTGGGCTCTGAGTATTAGTGTTTTCAAAACTTCCTCACGTGATTCTGATGGGAAACCTCTTTTGAGAAATGCTGACTACTCAGTCCGTGCTTGGTCCTGCATTTTCTGTACACGCACTCTCTCACGTAGGACTCACAGCAGTCCTCTGTTTTCAGATAAGGACCAGGGTTACGTAGGTTAAGTAATTTGTCACTAAGCTCTTGAAATGGTCTCTTCTTCCCTCACCCAGTTTAAATACCATGTTCAGTTGCTACAACTGTTCCGATGCCTTCACTCAACTCTCTTGTCCGTCTAGCTTTGTCTTAATTGCTCTGCAAAACCAAAATGGTTTCTGAACTCTGTTTTCTCCAGGCTACACCTGTGCAGCTGTACAAAACAAAACTATGTGGATTGGTCTCATTTTTAATTCATTGCTGGGCCGCTATTTCATACCGCCTGAAGGCTCCAGTCCCTCCCTCATCCTTGGTCCCAGCTGATGACCTTTCTTGCTTTACTGAGAAAATGAATCGGGAGGTGTGGATAAAGTGAAGGTTCTCCCCTGGCCCTGGCTGGCCAGCTCATGACACTTGTGTGGGCAATGCGTCGTTATGGACTCTATATAAAGAGCTCTGCCCAGTGCTCTGGGCGGCACGGTGGTATGGCCGCAAAGCTGCAGGGGAGCAGAGGTGAGACTGGAATGGTGGCAGCGCTGAGGACAGACACTGAGATGGCTGCGGGGACAGAGAGGCCCAGAGGCAGAGACCGGCTTGCTGCATGCAGGCACGCTCTGAGTGGACGGGATTCTAGTGACTGACCTGCCACTGTGGGAATAAAGTTGGGGGATAACCCTTCCACCCCAAGAACATTCCACTGTCATTTCTTTGGATCCATAGTGAACTTGCCTGGACTGAGAGCCATTGGCAAGACAGGAGGGGAATTCCACAGTCTCCCACAACCACATCCAGCCATCTACCAACATTTGGACCCACATACTCCCTTCCTGCCTACCCAGATGCCTTCCTAAATCTGATCCCTGCGTTTGTGCACCATGTCCTACCCCAACTCAAGCATACTGCTCTGCCATTCTCCGTTTCTCCTACAATATCAGTTTTCTCTCTTTATTGGGTCTATCAGTAGACCCATCTGCTATTATTTCTCCCAACTCAACCCTCTTCACCCCACTCCCCCTGCCATCTCCCACCCCATTTTCCCTTCCTTTTGGAGTAATACTTAAAATGAGTTTTCTATGCTTCATGTCTCCAATTCCTCTCTCCATTCTTTCCTGAATGTACTCCAGTCACGCTTCGTCCCCCACCATTTAACTGAAACTGCTCTCATCAGTGCTACCAGTGACTCCCATGTTGCTAAGTCCAATGGTCAGTTCTCAGTTCTCATTTTAACTTGACTTAGTGCATTGGACACACCTGCCCACCCTCCTCCTCAGTGCACTTGCTGCACTTGGCTTGCAAGACTCGAAACTCTTGGTTTTCTTTCTATTCCTGTCTGGACACTCTTGATCTCCTTTGCTGTTTTCTACATTTTTTCCCAACTTTTGAGATATCCCAGGGCTAAGTATGTCCTGGGTTCTCTTTATCTTCACTCATTCTTTAGGTAACCACATGTAATTTCTAGCTGTCAGCTCCCAATTTTGTATCTACAGCTCTCACTGTTCCTCCACACACCAGAAATATTGTTCAGACCACCTGTCATCTCCCCCTGGATGTCTAGTAGACATCTCAAATTTAACCCATCCAAAACTGAACTTCTGATCTTTCCCCATGAAACCTACTCCACCCATGCTCTTCCTCATCCTCAGTTAAGAGTAGCCTTGGTTTTCAAGTTGCCCAGGCTGAGTTGCTCATCCTTGATGCCTCTCTTTCTCAGACTGACATATAGTAAATGAGGAAATTCTACTAGCTCACCTTCAAAATGTAGAATCATTCTCTCATCAGTTCCATTGCTACCGATCTGGCCTGTACAGGCATCTCTGGCCTACATCACTGTGATAGCTTTCCAATCAATCTCAAGGCTCTCGTCCCACTGCTTTTGTCATATATGCAGCCAGTGGAATCCTTTAAGGCACATGTCAGATCATGTCACTTCAATGCCCCAGTCTGCCCAGGGGCTCCCCGTTTCACTCAGAATAAAACCCAAAGACGCTTGAGTTGCCTCACAAGGCCCTATGTATGTCTCTCCCCCACCACTACCACCATTCTGTATCTGTCTCCTTTTCCTTCAGTAAGCCGAGTACACTCCAGCCTTGTTAACACATGCTGGCTGTTCCCTCTTCCTGCAGGGCCCCTGCCCCAGGTGTCTACACAGGTGACACCCTCGCCAATTTCAAGTCTACTCAAATCGCAGCCTCCACCTCACTTGACCACAGTACCTTTCATCATAACTGCGTCCACTAACCATGTAACTTCCACTCCTCCTTAATCTGGCCTTTTCCCCAAGGCAGTTGGCATCTTGTAGCAAACAAATAATTAGAAGTTCTCCTGTTTATTTTTATTTTATGGAGTTGACAACAGAAACTCCAGAACAGTAAGGGTTTTTACCTGTTCTGATTGCTGACTTCCTAAATTCCCAGTACAGTGCCTGGCACATTGTAGGTATTCAGTGAATACTGAATACAAAAGCTAGGTTATATAAAAGAAAAAAAATGAACAAAATCTTTTCCCCAAAGTATCAAATTGCTATGGGTACAGACCTTTGGAATAGAGGCTGAGAGGGAAAAAAAATCAATATTTTATATAGCTAAGTTGTTCTAATAGCAAAGCCAGATTCCTGGAAATGTGTTTAAAACAATCAAGGACTTCAAAATATAACAGTGAAAATCTTAGTCAGCTTTTGCATGATGGATTCTTGCTTTTTAAAAATCAGTCTTGAAGATCACAAAGGTATGAAACTAGAAATAAATTACACAAAGAAAACGAAAAAGCCCACAAACACATGGAGGCTTAATAACATGCTCCTAAATAATCAATGGAACAATGACCAAATAAAAACAGAGATCAAGCAATATATGGAGACAAATGACAACAATAATTCAACACCACAAAATCTGTGGGATGCAGTGAAGGCCGTGCTAAGAGGGAAATATATTGCAATACAGGCCTACTTTAGAAAGAAGAACAATCCCAAATGAACAGTCTAAACTCACAATTATGAAACTATAAAAGGAAGAACAAATGAGGCCCAAAGTCAGTAGAAGGAGGGACATAATAAAGATAAAAGCAGAAATAAATAAAATTGAGAAGAATAAAACAATAGAAAAAAATCAATGAAAGCAGAAGCTGTTCTTTGAAAAAATAAACAAAATAGATAACCCCCTAGCCAGACTTATCAAGAACAAAGAGAGTCTATACACATAAACAGAATCAGAAATGAGAAAGGAAAAATCACCACGGACACCACAGAAATACAAAGAATTATGAGAGAATACTATGAAAAATTATATGCTAACAAACTGGATAACCTAGAAGAAATAGACAACTTTCTAGAAAAATACAACCTTCCAAGGTGACCCAGAAAGAAACAGAAAATCTGAATAGACCAATTACTAGCAAAGAAATAGAACTGGTAATCAAAAAACTACCTAAGAACAAACACCTGGACCAGGTGGATTCACTGCTGAATTTTATCAAACATTTAGTTAAGACCTAATACCCATCCTCCTTAAAGTTTTCCAAAAGGTAGAAGAGGAGGGAATACTCCCAAACTCATTCTACGAGGCCAACATCACTCTAATACCAAAACCAGGCAAAAACACCACAAAAAAAGAAAATTACAGACCAATATTCCTGATGAACACAGATGCAAAAACGCTCAACAAAATATTAGCAAACCAAATTTAAAAATACATCAAAAGGATCATCCATGATGATCAAGTGGGATTCATCCCAGGGATGCAAGGATGGACAACATTTGAAAATCCATCAATATCATCCACTACATAAACAAAAAGAAGGACAAAAACCACATGATCATCTCCATAGATGCTGAAAAAGCATTCAACAAAATTCAACATTCATTCATGATAAAAACTCTCAACAAAATGGGTATAGAGGGCAAGTACCTTAACATCATAAAGGCCATATATGACAAACCCACAGCCAACATTATACTTAACAGTGAGAAGCTGAAAGCTTTTCCTTAAAGATCAAGAACAAGACAAGGGTGCCCACTCTCCCCACTTTTATTCAACATAGTTCTGGAGGTCCTAGCCACAGCAATCAGACAACACAAAGAAATAAAAGGCATCCAGATTGGTAAGGAAGAACTCAAACTCTACCTGTTTGCAGATGACATGATACTGTACATAAAAAACCCTAAAGAATCCACTCCAAAACTACTAGAACTAATATCTGAATTCAGCAAAGTTGTGGGATACAAAATTAACACACAGAAATCTGTTGCATTCCTATACACTAATGATGAACTAGCAGAAAGAGAAATCAGGAAAACAATTCCATTCACAATCGCATCCAAACGAATAAAATACCTAGGAATAAACCTAACAAAGGAAGTGAAAGACCTATACCCTGAAAACTACAAGACATTCTTAAGAGAAATTAAAGAGGACACTAATAGATGGAAATTCATCCCATGCTCTTGGCTAGGAAGAATTAATATTGTCAAAATGGCCATCCTGCCTAAAGCAATCTACAGATTCAATGCAATCCCTATCAAAACACCAACAGCATTCTTCAATGAACTAGAGCAAATAGTTCTAAAATTCATATGGAACCACAAAGACCCCAAATAGCCAAAGCAATCCTGAGAAGGAAGAATAAAGCAGGCGGAATTACACTCCCTGACTTCAAGCTCTACTACAAAGCTACAGTAATCAAGACAATTTGGTACTGGCACAAGAACAGACCCAGAGACCAATGGAACGGAATAGAGAGTCCAGACATTTACCCAAACATATATGGTTAATTAATATACGATAAAGGAGCTATGGATATACAATGGGGAAATGACAGCCTCTTCAACAGCTGATGTTAGCAAAAGTGGACAGCTACATGTAAGAGAATGAAACTGGATTACTGTCTAATGCCATACACAAAAGTAAACTCAAAATGGATCAAAGACCTGAATGTAAGTCATGAAACCATAAAACTCTTAGGAAAAAATATAGGCAAAAATCTCTTGGACATAAACATGAGCAACTTCTTCATGAACATATCTCCCCGGGCAAGGGAAACAAAGCAAAAATGAACAAGTGGGACTATATCAAGCTGAAAAGCTTCTGTACAGCAAAGGACACCATCAGTAGAACAAAAAGACATCCTACAGTATGGGAGAATATATTCATAAATGACGTATCCGATAAGGGGTTGACATCCAAATTATATAAAGAGCTCATGCACCTCAACAAACAAAAAGCAAATAAGCCAATTAAAAAATGGGCAGAGGAGTTGAACAGACACTTCTCCAAAGAAGAAATTCAGATGGCCAACAGGCACATGAAAAGATGCTCCACATCGCTAATCATCAGAGAAATGCAAATTAAAACCACAATGAGATATCACCTCACACCAGTTAGGATGGCCGCCATCCAAAAGACAAACAACAACAAATGTTGGCGAGGATGTGGAAAAAGGGGAACCCTTCTACACTGCTGATGGCAATGTAAGTTAGTACAACCATGGTGGAAGCAGTATGGAGGTTCCTCAAAAAGCTAAAAATAGAAATACCATTTGACCCAGGAATTCCACTCCTAGGAATTTACCCTAAGAATGCAGCAGCGCAGTTTCAAAAAGACATATGCACCCCTATGTTTATTGCAGCACTATTTACAATAGCCAAGAAATGGAAGCAGCCTAAGTGTCCATCAGTAGGTGAATGGATAAAGAAGAGGTGGTACATATACACAATGGAATATTATTCAGCCATAAGAAGAAAACAAATCCTTCTATTTGCAACAACATGGATGGAGCTAGAGGGTATTACGCTCAGTGAAATAAGCCAGGTGGAGAAAGACAAGTATCAAATGATTTCACTCATCTGTGGAGTATAAGAACAATGCAAAAACTGAAGGAACAAAACAGCAGCAGACTCACAGAACCCCAGAATGGACTAACAGTTACCAAAGGGAAAGGGACTGGGGAAGATGGGTGGGAAGGGAGGGATAAGGGGGAAAAAGGGCTATTACAATTAGCACACATAATGTGTAGTGGTGGGTGGGGGTGGGGTGATACGGGAAGGCAGTATAAATACAGAGAAGACAAGTAGTGATTCTATAACGTCCTAGTATGCTGATGGACAGTGACTGCAATGGGGTATGTGGTGGGGACTTGATGATGGGGGGAGTCTATTTACCATAATGTTGCTCATGTAATTGTATATTAATAATAGCAAAAAAAAGAAATTCAGTCTTGACCACCACCGCCATCACCCCCCACCTGGACCATGAGGAAATTAGAGGCAACTGGCCACTTCCAGAAGCAGCCAGAGGCACTGAAAGACACACATCCTGAGGAAGCAGGGCTCCCAGAGTGGCCCTGGCCCAGGGTTCAGATAAGGAATGCTTCATCTGCAGTCACTCTCTTATGGAGGAAGTGATTCATGTGTTGTTTTGGTCCAACATTTAAGTGAAAACAAAGCCAGGTTACTTTGTCTCAGTAAAGGAAACTGTACTTTCATACAGGAAGATTGCACCTTATAGTCCATTTTAGTATTTTCATGAGAAACAATTTTTAGATCACTTAAATGTATTGTTATCCTACACTGAACAAAGGTAATATACTCTGAAAAAATTAAGAATATTGTTTCTATAAAGAATCATGTTCAAAGGTGGAAGAAACATACCTCATCTTAAATATCATCTCTTCTCCATCAATATGTGTGTATGTCTGTCTGTTTGTTTCAGGAGTAGAGAGCAGGCAGGCACTGAATATAGGGAGAATGAACCAAAGGATGCAGAATCACAGAGCAGAAGAAACATCCAACAAAAAAAAACTACTTGCTAAAGTCATGATGCTTTAGTGAATATAACTTTTTTGTTGAGTTTTGACTTTTGAACCATCAATGTTTTATGTACACAGCACACACACACACACAATAAAAAAATGGTGAAAAACTCTAAAATGGAATATAGATACAAAAAAATGAACCTATCTGTATATCAAATAACATCAAATGGATAACATTATCATGTTCAAGATAAAAATTAGAGGAATAATGCATACTTTAGAACACAGTATGTTGACTATGTATGTTTAGATTAAAGACAAAACTGTAAACAAATAGTGAATTCTAGTCATTGTTTTTCCCAGTGGTATGGCTTAGCATTTCTAACATTTTCTGAGTTCTGGAAGTGAGCAAATAATATATTGAGGATAATGAGATCCAGATTTCTCACTGTGAGAGAAAGCAGTTACGGCATGGAAAGGGGGAACATGATAGTAAATCCTGTGTCTGTTGTACTGGATTACAGGGATCCGTACGAACACATGGTTTTATAAAGTTAGCTAGCCAACTGGGTATAGATGGCTTTATACAGAGAGATATGTGTGTGTGTGCAGGAGCATATGTATCTCCTACTTGTCTGCTGTGGGAGAAGCAATGACACCCCAGCAGCAATGAGCGCACCAGTGTGGGTTTCTAAATACCATTTTCCACTAAAAGGAACCAGAGCTTGGGAACTTAGCTGATTCTAGGGATGGGGAAGAGAAAATTCAAGATAAGTCTGTAATATCATGTGCCAGAAAGTGGGAAAGTGCCCCCAAAATGGTGAAGACATATCAGAAGAACCCAGAGTCAGCTTGAAGGCAAAATATGGGAACATGTTAAACCTGAAAATTGCAATGGTTTGTCAATTATATCTCAGTAAAGCTGTAGGGAAACTGGTAACATTAAAATCCATTGAATAAAATAGGAACACAAGAATTCAGACTGATATGAATGATTGAAGAAAAAGGAAAACTTCCCTTTTATAGAATGCAAACCAATACATGTAGAAAGAATGATGAAGTTTTAAAGATCAGCATTTGACAAGACATAGTAATAATTCAGTTAAGAGTCATTGGTGGACATAGCTAGTGGGTAAAAAATTCTTGAGGACAAGTATATTTATGTAGTTGCAAAGTCGTACCCACAAAATTATTAATTACAAAAGGCAAACAGTAACTTTGAAGTGGAAAAACCTGGTGGACAGCACCTGAACCAAGTTAGTATCACCAGGAAGGACAAACATACATGGGTCTCTTGATCTGAAGTGTAAGAAGAACACATCACTTCTGTAATATTCCTGCCCAGAGAGCACAGCCTCTCTGTAGCCATGAGGAAGTAATCAGACAAACCCAAACTGAGGAATATTCCACAGAATATCTGGTCTGTATCCTTCAAAAAATGTTAAGGCGGTAAAACGCAAAGGCAGACTACAGACTGAGGAAATAACTTTTTTGGTAAAAGACCAAAGAGATATGACAACTGAATGCAATGTGTATGTAATCCTGGATTGGTTCAGGGCCTGAATATCTTTCCTACCATAAAGGACATTATTGAGGTGATTGGTGAGAAATTAATAACATCTATAGATTAGCTAATCATGTATCTGCTTATTCTCCTGTTTCAGTAGTTACAATGTGGATATATAAGAATATCCTTGTTTTTGAAAATACACAAGTATCTGAGGGTAGAGAGGTGTCGTGTTTGCGGTTTACCATCAAATAACTTAGAGATAAAAGAGGGAGAGAGAAAATATTTAAGTCAATGAAGTAAAATGTTAAAAGAAAATATGGATGAAGGATAAACTAGATTCTTTTAGTATATTTCTAACTTTTTAGTATAAACGTATTTCAAAATATAAAAAAATTTTTTTATGGAGTTTAATCTAGTTCTTTATTTTCCTGAGTTGTGTATAAGCCTACATAGTGCAGCTTTCTTTTTCTTCATCCCTGTTCATACAAATAAAAATTGTTACCTTATGATACGTTTTTCAAAAACTTAAATTGTCCCAGAAAAAACAACATTCTCAAGAAATAGCTTATCTTGAGTCATTCATTCAACATTTAAATAGTAATTGAGTGCTTCTTATATGCTAGTTTCTTACTGTATCAATATGTAAAGTCTAGGATTACTTTGTACTGACTGAGGGTTTCTTTTTAAGTTTCTCTGAGCACATAAATAATTTCATTCCTACATTTTGTCATTCCTTTAATCAGAAGCTATGTTCTTTGTAAACAAAATTCCCTGGGTATTTTGAAATATACAAGTCATACTGCCAAAAAATGTATATGTCAACATTACAAGGAAAATTTCTGACCTTACACTTGTCAACTATGTTCAGGATAATGTAAGATTAATAAAATGAAATAAAATCAGGAGAAGCATCCTATTTTTACCAGAGTAGAAACATGAACAAACCAATATTTGAAATGTTATAAAATTACACAATGTTTCAAATATATTAAAGCTGGGATTGTTTACTTAAAATGTTGTGATATATATGAATGATTGGTTTAAGGGGTCCAAGAAAAAACTAATGCTTTTGGGAAGGGAAAACTGTGAAAGTAGAAGAGGTGACAAGCTGAGTAAATCTCCGACTTGCCAAGTTCCAGAGCTCCGTGCACTGGACTTCCTGCAGAGACATCAAGGGGCTGCATCTGTTAACGTACTGTCATTTATTTAAAGAATCCCAAATTCCACAGAGCATTCTGAGCATCTACTGTTTTCAAACAACAGAAAACATGCAATAGCACAAGTTATTCATTTCAGGATTCAGAAACCAAAGCAAGAAAACCATGAGACAGTATGAGATCAGAGCACAGCATCCAGGCTTCATGCAGCCAAAGATCAATGTGAGTTTAAAAAATAAAACAGTGGGATCCTGGTTGATTTTATCTTAACTCTTCTCTGTATTTTCCATTTTTTCTCCAGCCTAAAAACATTCTGAAGTTAAGAAGAAATATACTGTTATTAAGGAACTGCTGGCATCCACCTGAGAATATGCTGGGAGCAGTCAGCTCACTGCCCGAGTTGGCCAGCAGTGCAGGCGGCAGGGCAGATCCATACTTCCTCGCAGTGTGGGGGTTTTATCTGGCAGCCAAGCTGGGCTCCTCAAAAGGAGAATCCCCTTCCCCTGTACTTTGCATTACTATTTGACACCTAAGCCCAGATTATATGATGTGGTTCCTGATAGCTTAGTATTTATTCACAGATTCCTTGGCCAAAATAACAACCCAAACCACAACAAATAAAAATTCCTTCAGTTTCTGCCAATAATCCTGCTCTTTGTGATGAAGGAGGCCGTGAGGGCCACATAAACTCCCAGATGAAGTGCCTTTAAAAATTAATACTTCAGATGCTTGTTTAGCAGAGAGAAACATTTATTTAGCAGAGAGAAAGGAGGGCAAAGAAATAAGACTTCTAGGGGCAGCTGGAAACCTCTTATATTCTGGGTTCTTCAGTTTTGGCCAGAGAGTTGTATATACTTCCTATTCAGAAAGTAAATCTGTCAGACCCAGTTTTCACTGGGAAGAGGTTTAGGGACCGTTTGCTGTTGCTCAAGAGCGCCCCCTGGGGGCTTCGAACTTGCAAATGATTAACCACATTCTGAACTCAGAGTTATTCTAACACAATTTTCTCTATATCACTTTCCCACCTTGACTAGTGCTCACGGATACGTTAGCATCCCTTATACAATGGCAACACGGACGGCTCCCCCGCTAGTCCACCCCTTATCCAGCTCTGGTGGGAAATAATGAGGTCGTCCTACGGTCCTCCCCAGTGTCTTTGCTTCCGATTCTGTTCCCTTATTTTATTTCCCTTAAGAACACCAGCGCAAATTCCTTAAGCATGTCCACCCCACCAGTCATAACAATCCAAGGGGTAGACCTGAGGATATAAACAAAGGATGTCTAGATCTGGGATCCCCAAGTCATCTCTTTATCTCTCTATAAAATAGGGATCCACTATTTATAGCTTGGGGTCATACTAGTTTCATTTTACATCAAACCCTAAACACTTCTCTATCTTCCAGAGAAAATTGTCATAGTGAAAGTCAGCATCTGAGGGCTTCCTGTGTGCTAGGCACTATTCTAGAAGTTTTATATGAATTATTGCATGTATACTTCACTGCAATTTATTTAGCAAATCTTCAATTTCTTACTTTTCACTGGTTTAAATAATGCTTCAAGGAACATTTTTAACTTATTATCGAGGGTTCCGTCTGTGACTGAGGTCGGATCATAGAACACTTAGGCAGGTGGTTGGAGTGGGAGGAGCGAGGGTGGGGGTGACACCTGCGAATCAGGTGGGCAGTGAGAACACGCATGCCCGTGCTGGGCCTGCGGCAGTGTTGATGTGCCCGGGGCCACCTGCTGGCAGGTGCACAAGGACATGTAATCTCTTCTAATGATTCTGATTCATCCCCTTCCTCCTCTACCTGCCCACTGTGACAGTTAATACTTGGGGGGGAAATGTTGGTCTCCAGGGTTGCACTCAGGCCGGAAGCCACAACCTGTGAATGCACCGGCCGGCTCCCTGCGACCTCATGCCCTCGGCCCTCCTCTCGGCTGCCCAGATGCATCACTAAGAGCCTCTAGGGTAAGTCAGCCTGACGTGGGTGACTAGAATGAACAAAGAGCGAGCTATTTAGCTGAAAAGAAGGGCATTAAGGGATCCATAAAAAGGCTTTCTAAAGCAGCAAAATGTTTATAGAGGAGAAAGGGAGTTGGGGCCAGTTGGCGGGGGGAGGGCACGCCAGCGGGCACCTACTGCCGAGGCCCTGGGTGTTTGCTTTCCGTCCTCATGTACAAGACAGGCCCCACGATGATGAAGCCCCCAACTCCCAGCATCAGTAAGTGCCGGGGGAAGCCCTACTCCAGAGCCTTGTCTTTCCTACAACCCTGTTCTCCTCTCTCCTGGCCCCCTCGCCTATGCTCTGATGCCCTCCGGTCCAAATGGAAACATGATGACATCTAACCAAATGCCTGATGGGCCTCACGTAGTTTCCCTATGTTCTCAGGCTGTTGTGGGTGAGTCTTTTCCAGTAAGGTTCCTGGAGCAAAGTGACTCCTCCTCTGTGAAATCTGGGAACTCATGGAAAAATAAGAACAGCCTAAATATTGGACTGGGAATATGATCTCTGACCTGCAGAGTTTGAGAATCACTGTCTTTAAATGGCCTTGAACTATGGTTGCTAAACTTGTCTTTCAGAGCCATCTCTACTTCTCTAGCTTAACATGTACTTCAGATATTTCTCAGCGTGGCCACTCCTTTAGGCTATGATCCAGTCTCCAGTGGCCACCTCCCACCCTCACAGCTTGTCCTTATGATTCATGTTCCTACTGAACTTGTAAATTCAACACAGAAATAGAACTGTTAGTAGTCATGTGATAACTTAAGAAATTAATTTGCTGAGAAAATGTATGCCTTGTAGAAAGAAGTCCTCTGTGGGGCTTTTTGGCTTAAATGATTAACATTCTGATCCGACTATGTTCTATCATTATTCATGACATCTCATTACATTCCTTGTGAATAGCTGGGTAAGACCGAGCCCACAGAAAGGACTTTAAATGACTTAACAACAATGAAAGGGCACAGGGGTTCTGACTTTAAAGCCTATCTTCAACACACCTAGAGTTTAAATACACTTTATTTGTGTAGTGGAGAGTTGGGAAGCAAAGAGGGAGGTAGTTGGTGATAAACAGAACTTGGATTCAAGCATGTTTTGTCTGCCTGTAAAACCCATGCTTTAAAGAATGATACTCTGCCTGCCCCAAACACGACTTCCACCACACCAGGTTGCCCTACATGCAGTCTCTCATCAAATTCTACCACCACCCTCTTGGCTGGCGGTTGGTTCCTTTTAGCAGATGGAAAAATTGAAGCTCAGATAGCCTAGGTAACCAACCTATCTGAGGCTACATACCTCTGCCATACATAGATTATATTAGGTATATTAAGTACTTGCTCCAACAATCATTTTCAAGTTCTAGCCCCTAGGGTGGGTGCCTTTTGAGGTATCAGTACTATTTTAAAAACAAACAAATTGCATTCTTCCTACATGCATATATTTACCAGTGTTAAAAATGCCACTTACATTGATGGGGAAGATGCCTGCAAGATAGTAAGTGAAAATTTAAAGAAAGAAGTCGTAAAACTATGACTACTCCTGCTTACACATGGGTGCAAGATTCTGAAAGTGCACGTAAGTATCTTTAACGGTAGTTACCTCTAGGGCGAGGGATTTGATGAGGTCCCAACAGAGCTCAGCTGACTTTTACCTTTCCTTGTATTACTTTTAAAATTAATTTCCACCGTGGAGTAAAAAGAAAGATATAAAAACAGCCTTAGGGGAACCTCCTAGCCTGGGGACCCACCTTAGTTTAGGTATGATAAAAAAATAATGTCAAGGTTGCTAATGTTTGATGGTGGGCCCTGGAGAGTGAGATGTGCAATCTCTAACACACAGTTGGCAAGGGGAGTGGGGACTAGGCAGGAAAGTGGCTTTTAAAGACCCTGTGGGGTAGACACACAGGCCAGAGGCCTCTAAGTTTCTGATCCTGGGAACTGATTGTCTAGCTGAAGTCAATATTTGGGCAAAACTGAGCTGTGACCTCTTGAGGCTTCGAGCTGCCTTCGAGGCCTGGGTTCATCCTCTGCCAAGAGGCAGCGGGTCTCAGGGACATAAAATAATTGCACAAGCCTGTTTGGTAACATGACATTTTAATTATGCTAAAAGCCACATTTAAAAATGTGTATATATATAAAATCTGTGATATAAGGAACTCCTAAATCAGGAAGGTTTTCTCAAATGGTCTAAAGAACTGAATTCTAATCCTGTCTCTGCTAGTAACTGGAGCTGTGAACCCAGGCACATCATTTCAGTTCTGGCAGTCCTGGTTTCCTTATTTGGAGAACATTAAGGGTAGAAATTAATATTCTAAATGTTAAAAATTTCCTTTAAAGAAGGAAGCTAATATTGAAGCTGATGGTCCCTTACCTTCTAGTGTTGTGAGATTATTGTTGTTTGTATTTTTGTTATTTGTTGCTCCCCTGCTTCTCCTTGTCTTTTTTTTAATCTAATTTATTTTGGTATCATTAATCTACAATTACATGTGCAACATTATGGTTATTAAACTACACCCTCATCAGGTCCCCCCCACCAACCCCATTACAGTAACTGTCCATCAGCGTAGTGAGATGCTATAGAATCACTACTTGTCTTCTCTGAGTTGCACAGCCCTCCCCGTGAACCCCCAACATTACGTCTGCTAATGGTAATGCTCCTTTTTCCCTCTTATCCCTCCCTTCCCACCCATTTTCCCCACTCCCTTTCCCTTTGGTAACTATTAGTCCGTTCTTGGGTTCTGTGAGTCTGCTGCTGTTTTGTTCCTTCAGTTTTTTTTCTTTGTTCTTATACTCCACATATGAGTGAAATCATCTGATACATGTCTTTTTCGGCTTGGCTTATTTCACTGAGCATAATACCCTCTAGCTCCATCCATGTTGTTGCAAATGGTAGGATTTGTTTTCTTCTTAGGCTGAATAATATTCCATTGCGTATATGTACCACCTCTTCTTTATCCATTCATCTACAGATGGACACTTAGGTTGCTTCCATTTCTTGGCTATTGTAAATAGTGCTGCAATAAACATAGGGGTGCATCTGTCCTTTTCAAATTGGGCTGCTGCATTCTTAGGGTAAATTCCTAGGAGTGGAATTCCTGGGTCAAACGGTATTTCTATTTTGAGTTTTTTGAGGAACCTCCATACTGCTTTCCACAATGGTTGAACTAATTTGCAGTCCCACCAGCAGTGAAGGAGGGTTCCCTTTTCTCCACATCCTCGCCAACATTTGTTGTTGTTTGTGTTTTGGATGTTGGCCATCCTCACTGGTGTGAGGTGATATCTCATTGTGGTTTTAATCTGCATTTCTCTGATGATTAGCCATGTGGAGCATCTTTTCATGTGCCTGTTGACCATCTGAATTTCTTCTTTAGAGAAGTGTCTATTTATGTCCTCTGCCCATTTCTTAATTGGATTATTTGCTTTTTGTTTGTTAGGGTGCGTGAGTTCTTTATATATTTTGGATGTCAACCCTTTATCAGATACGTTTTTTATGAATATATTCTCCCATACTGTAGGATGTCTTTTTGTTCTACTGATGGTGTCCTTTGCTGTACAGAAGCTTTTCAGCTTGATATAGTCCCACTTGTTCATTTTGGCTTTTGTTTCCCTTGCCTGAGGAGATATGGTCATGAAGAAGTCGCTCATGTTTATGTCCAAGAGATTTTTGCCTATGTTTTTCCCTAAGAGTTTTATGGTTTCATGACTTACAATCAGGTCTTTGATCCACCTTGAGTTTACCTTTGTGAATGGGGCTAGACAGTAGGCCAGTTTCATTCTCTTACATGCAGCTGTCCAGTTTTTCCAACACCAGCTGCTGAAGAGGCTGTCATCTCCCCATTGTATATACAAGGCTCCTTTATCAAATATTAATTGACTGTATATGTTTGGGTAAATGTTTGGATTTCTATTCTGTTCCACTGGTCTGTGGGTCTGTTTTTGTGCCAATACCAAATTGTCTTGATTACTGTGGCTTTGTAGTAGAGCTTGAAGTCAGGGAGCGTAATTCCCCCTGTTTTATTCCTCTTTCTTAGGATTGCTTTGACTATTCAGGGTCTTTTGTGGTTCCATATGAATTTTAGAATTATTTGTTCCAGTTCATTGAAGAAAGCTGTTGGTAGTTTGATAGGGATTGCATTGAATTGGTAGATTGCTTTAGGTAGTATAGCCATTTTGACAATATTTGTTCTTCCTAGCCAAGAGCATGGGATGAATTTCCATCTATTAGTGTCCTCTTTAATTTCTCTTAAGAATGTCTTGTAGTTTTCAGAGTACAGGTCTTTCACTTCCTTCGTTAGGTTTATTCCTAGGTATTTTATTCTTTTTGATGCAATTGTGAATGGAATTGTTTTTCTGATTTCTCTTTCTGTTAGTTCATCATTAGTGTATAGGAAAGCAACAGATTTCTGTGTGTTAATTTTGTATCCTGCAACTTTGCTGAATTCAGATATTAGTTCTAGTAGTTTTGGAATGGAATCTTTAGGGTTTTTTATGTACAGTATCATGTCATCTGCAAATAGTGACAATTTGACTTCTTCTTTACCAATCTGGATGCCTTGTATGTCTTTGTTTTGTCTGATTGCTGTGGCTAGGACCTCCAGTACTATGTTGAATAACAGTGGAGAGAGTGGGCATCCCTGTCTTGTTCCCGATCTTAGATGAAAAGCTTTCAGCTTCTCACCGTTAAGTATGATGTTAGCTGTGGGTTTGTCATATATGGCCTTTATGATGTTGAGGTACTTGCTGTCTATACCCATTTTGTTGAGAGTTTTAATCATGAATGGATGCTGTATTTTGTCAAATGCTTTTTCAGCATCTATGGAGATGATCATGTGGTTTTTGTTCTTCTTTTTGTTGATGTGGTGGATGATGTTGATGGATTTTCGAATGTTGTACCATCCTTGCATCCCTGGGATGAATCCCACTTGATCATGGTGTATGATCCTCTTGATGTATTTTTGAATTCGGTTTGATAATATTTTGTTGAGTATTTTTGCATCTACGTTCATCAGGGATATGGGTCTGTATTTTTCTTTTTTGGTGAGGTCTTTGCCCAGTTTTGGTATTAGAGTGATGCCGGCTTCATAGAATGAGTTTGGAAGTATTCCCTCCTCTTCTACTTTTTGGAAAACTTTAAGGAGAATGGGTGTTATTTCTTCTCTATATGTCTGGTAGAATTCGAGGTGAATCCATCAGGCCCGGGGGTTTTTGTTCTTGGGTAGTTTTTTGATTACCAATTCAATTTCATTGCTGGTGATTGGTCTGTTTAGTTTTTCTGTTTCTTGCTTGGTCAGTCTTGCAAGGTTGTATTTTTCTAAGAAGTTGTCCATTTCTTCTATGTTTTCCAGCTTGTTAGCATATAGATTCTCATAATATTCTCTTATGATTCTTTGTATTTCTGTGGGGTCCGTCGTGATTTTTCCTTTCTCATTTCTGATTGTGTTTATGTGTGTAGATTCTCTTTTTCTCTTAATGAGTCTGGCTAGGGGTTTATCTATTTTGTTTATTTTTTCAAAGAACCAGCTCTTGGTTTTATTGATTTTTTCTATTGTTTTATTCTTCTCAATTTTATTTATTTCTTCTCTAATCTTTATTATGTCCCTCCTTCCGGTGACTTTGGGCCTCATTTGTTCTTCTTTTTCCAATTTCAGTAATTGTGTCTTTAGACTATTCATTTGGGAATGTTCTTCCTTCTTTAAATAGGCCTGGATTGCAATATACTTTCCTCTTAGAACTGCCTTTGCTGCGTCCCACAGAAGTTGTGGCTTTGTGTTGTTGTTGTCATTAGTCTCCATATATTCTTTGATTTCTGTTTTGATTTGGTCGTTAACCCATTGATTAATTAGGAGAGTGTTGTTAAGTCTCCATGTATTTGTGAGCCTTTTTGATTTCTTTCTAAAATTTATTTCTAGTTTTATACCCTGGTGATCTGAGAAGTTGGTTGGTAGGATTTGAATATTTTTGAAATTACTCAGCTTCTTTTTGTGGCCTAGTATGTGGTCTATTCTGGAAAATGTTCCATGTGCACTTGAGAAGAATGTGTATCCTGTTGCTTTTGGGTGTAGAGTTCTGTAGATGTCTGTTAGGTCCATCTGTTCTAGTGTGTTGTTCAGTGCCTCTATGTCTTTACTTATTTTCTGTCTGGTTGATCTGTCCTTTGGAGTGAGTGGTATGTTGCAGTCTCGTAAAATGAATGCATTGCTGTCTATTTCCTCCTTTAATTCTGTTAGTATTTGTTTCACATATGCTGGCACTCCTGTGTTGGGTGCATATATATTTATAATGGTTATATCTTCTTGTTGGACTGATCCCTTTATCATAATGTAATGTCCTTCTTTATCTCTTGCTGCTTTCTTCGTTTTGAAGTCTATTTTGTCTGATACAAGTACTGCAACACCTGCTTTTTTCTCCTTGTTGTTTGCATGAAATATCTTTTTCCATCCCTTCACTTTTAGTCTGTGTATATCTTTGGGCTCAAGGTGAGTCTCTTGTAAGCAGCATATAGATGGGTGTTGCTTTTTTTATCCATTCTGTTACTCTGTGTCTTTTGATTGGTGCATTCAGTCCATTTACATTTAGGGTGATTATCGATAGATATGTACTTATTGCCATTGCTGGCTTTAGAATCGTGGTTACCAAAGGTTCAAGGGTTGCTTCTTTACTATCTAACAATCTAACTTAACTTTCTTGTTATGTAATTGTAAACACTGTCTGATGTTTCTTTATTTCTCTCTCTTCTTATTCCTCCTCCTCCATTCTTTATATACTAGGTGTTTTATTCTTTGCCTTTAGTTAGTATTTGGATGGTCTCCTTTCTTTGCTATGATATTATTTTCTCTGGTGAGATCTTTTTAGCCTTAGGTGTGGTTCCATCTAGAGCAGTCCATTTAAGATATCCTGTAGTGGTGGTTTATGAGGGGCAAACTCTCTCAACTTTGTCTGGAAATTGTTTAATCCCTCTGTCATATTTAAATGATAATCATGCTGGATACAATATTCTTGGTTCGAGGCCCTTCTGTTTCATAACGTTAAATATATCATGCCATTCTCTTCTGGCCTGTAAGGTTTCTGTTGAGAAGTCTGATGATAGTCTGATGGGTTTCCTTTGTAGGTGATCTTTTTTCTCTCTCTAGCTGCCTTTAATACTCTGTCTTTATCTTTGATCTTTGCCATCTTAATTATTATGTGTCTTGGTGTTGTCTTCCTTGGGTCCCTTGTGTTGGGAGATCTGTGGGCTTTGGTGGACTGCGAGACTTATTTCATTCCCCAGCCAGGGAAAGTTTTCAGCAATTATTTCTTCAAAGACACTTTCTATCCCTTTTTCTCTCTCTTCTTTCTCTGGTACTCCTATAATGCGAATATTGTTCCGTTTGGATTGGTCACACAGTTCTCTTAATATTCTTTCATTCCTAGAAATCCTTTTATCTTTCTCTACGTCAGCTTCTTTGTATTCCTGTTCTCTCATTTCTATTCCATTAACAGTCTCTTGCATCTCATCCAGTCTGCTGTTAAGCCCGTCGATTGCTTGTCTGATTTCTGCATTGTCTTTCCTCAGTTCCCTCACTTCCTCCCTCAGCTCTTGCACATTTCTCTGTAGGTCCATCAGCATGGTTATGACTTTTATTCTGAACTCTTTTTCAGGAAGACTGTGCATTTCCATCCCTTCAGAGTCCCTCTCTGGGGTTGTCTGGTTGGTTTTGGTCTGAACCATATTTCTCTGTCTTTTCATGGCTATAGAAGTGGTCGCTGGTAGTTGCCACGTATGTCAGCTGGGCTCTTTAAGACTTTAAAAAGAGAAGAAGAAAGAAAGAAAACAACAAAAAAAGAAAGAAAAAACAAAAAAGAAAAGAAAACAAAAAAACCAAAAAACAAAGCAAAACAAAAAAAACGCCCTCTGGACGTAGATTCTGTGGGAATGCGGTAGGTGGCGCTGTTGCCCCACTATTCTGCAGCCATGGCCTCACCACTCCGCAGGGCCCTCTATCGCTCTGTCCAGGGTGGGAATGAACGGGAGGCTTTTAATCTGAGTGAGAAGTCTAAGTGCAGCCACACTTTCCCAGTCGCCAGCTAAGGGGTCCGAAACTCTCCAGGACTCCCAGCCTGCTGGGCTGAGTGTGCCGGGGCGATCCGGCTCCTCTGCTGGGCTCCTGTCTCTTTAAGACCGCTGAAGAAAGCGCGCCCTTTTTTTTTTCCTTCCCGGGAGACGGCTGCAAGCACCCTGGCGCGTTCCCCGCTCAGATCCTGCCCCTCTGTCTCTCCAATCTCTGCTACACTGTGCGATGTGTGTCAGCACTCCCCACGCAGAGCACCGGGACTGGTTATTTCACGGGGTGTACTTCCACTCCCTCCTGGCTCTGAATCCTCTCATCCCGCCAGTGCACTGGGGTGGGGGAGGGCTCGGGTCCTGCCGGGTTGCGGCTCCGTATCTTACCCGCCTCTTGGGGTGCCGAGTCCTCTCGGGTGTAGCTGCACGCTGTGCACTTTCCTGTGTATTCTGGTCTCTCTTTTAGGAATAGATGTATTTGCTGTATTTTCGTATTTAAATATAGTGTTGGGAGGAGATTTCTGCCGCCCTGTTCACGCCGCCATCTTCCCGGAAGTCTCCTCTCCTTGTCTTTTTGAAAGCCTGTATTTGATATCACAGGCAAGTGTAATTTATTGTATGTATAAATGTACGTCACCTCTATTTTTCTAACTGTTCTTCAAATGCTTCCTTAATATAGTGCTGTAGACCAAGTCTTCTCTCCATTTCTGTTCTTCCAGAATGTTCCAGTCTCTGAGCCAGAGCCCCTGGGCATCAGGGGACCCTGTGAGTGCGAGGTGGCCGGTGGGCTCAGCACCGGTGCTGATGAACATATAGAAGTCTCTTCAAGATTCTGTTTATCAAGCGAATAGGCCAGGCTGATTGTTAGATAAGCATTCACACGCTGCATTTAGGTACCAAGAAGGCATTTGTAGAGGCCCTTTCTGCCCTGCCTGGAGCTGACTTCTAACCCTCAGTGCACATATCCTGTACTCCTGTACCATCTACCCATAAGAAGGCCAGATTTGGTCCTGTCACTTCACTTCCGTACATTTAAGACTACCATTAACAAAACAGAAGGGCAAAATGCATATCGTGAGAGAAAATTTGCCACATACATAAAACGAAGCTTATTTGTCATCATATATATAAAGAACTATTACAAGTGAACATTTAAAAATATCAACGGGATGGAAAAATGTGAATATGCAAAGAATATGAATAGGAATTCATAGAAAAAGAAACATCAAGGGTCAATATATGCAGAAATTCACTGACAATTAAACACAAATTTAAAAATAATGATTGCTTTTTAACCTATTAAATTAGTAAAACTAAAGATATTGATACTACCCTAGGGTGGGCAGGGGGAAATGGGCACTCCATATATTTTTACTTGGAGGATAAACTGGCATGCAATACCTATTTAGATTTTAAATATGCATATACTTTGACTTAGCAATTCCAATTCTAGGAATATATCCCACTGAAATAATAACTTAAGTATGAATATATATGTGTATAAGGATATTTTCTGCAGCATTGTCCATAATAAGAAATTCAAAGTGATCTATCATCTACCAAGAAAAAAACTTTTAAATAAATTTTCATAATCCTTACAAGAGACTACTATGCGGCTGTTGGAAAGAATATTTGGGGATTTTTATGTAGTGATATGAAAGATATCCATAATGCAGTAACAAGTGAAGAAAACTGTAATAAAAGGAGCTTTTTTTTGGCTCTAAGTGAAAAAATAGAACTCTGTGTGTAGTATGACCTAATTTATATGTTTGTGTCTGAACAATGAAAAAGTATGAAGAACCGAAAAAAGCTATTAACAGCAGTTCCCACCTGGAGAGTGTGATCAAAGCTGTGTTTTTTTTCATAATTTACATTATTCATTTAAGGATAGTGGCATGATCTGTGTCCCCCTTAAATTTGTGTGTTGAAACCCAATGCCCAGTGTGACTCTCTGGAGATAGGGCTTGTAAAGGGATAACTAGGTTAATGGCCATAAGGGTGGGGACCCAATAGGACTGATGTCCTTGTAAGAGGAGGAAGGGACGCCAGAGGGCTCTCTCCACATGTGCACAGAGGAAAGGTTATGTGTGGACACAACAAGAAGGCAGACATATGCAGCTAGAAAGAGGGGTCTTACCAGAAACCAATCCTGCTTCCAAACTTCCAGAACTGCAAGAAAATAAATGTCTATTGCTTAAGTCTCCCAGCCTGTGGTATCTTGTTATAGCAGCCTGAGCAGACTAAGATGGATATGTTGAGATTTTTATACTCTTATCCTTTAATATTCTTTGTTGGAAGAGGCACATCCATTTTTTTTAGCAGATGCTTTAAAAAGCCCACTTCGGGACACAAGCTGAACTCCCAGGACAGGAACTTTTTCTATAATGTATCCATCAGGGGTAGGCTGCTGTGTTAATGAGGATAATTAACACCAATTGCTACAATAGACCTCTAAATCTTAGTGTCCCTGCACTACAAGGGTTTTTTCTTGCTCGTGTTACATGTCTAATACATTTTGACAGGGGACTCCATTCTACATAGACACGCAGGGACCCAGGCTGAGGGAGGCTTGAGCTAGAGGCTCCAGCAAGGCTTTTCACCGGCCCAGCTCAGAAGAAACATGCCACCTCTGCTCATAGGTATTGCCGAGCTACTCACGTGGCCACGACAAACTGCAAGAGGCTGAGAAATACGAGAACCATATGAATATTTAATGAATACCAATGTTCCTGTCATGCTTCTTGTGATAGAGACTGAATTGCATTTTCCCCAAAAGATAGGTTCAAGGTCTAACCCCTGGTACCTCAGAATATAATCTTATTTGGAAACAGGGTTTTTATAGAGGTTTTCAAAGTTAACATTGTTTCAAATTAAAATCCTTTTTCTGTCTCCTCTTAAAATGAGGTCATTAGCGCGAGCCCCAATTCAGTAGGACTGGTGTCTTTATAAAAGAAGGATGTACGGACACAGAGAAGCATGCACAGAAAGAAGGTGGTGTAAACATATCCAGGGAGCAGACTGCCTTGTGGAAATGGAGGCAGAAATCAGTTATGCTGCTAAAGCCAAGAAATGCTGGGGTCACCAAAAGCTAGGGGAGAGGCTAGACCAGATTCCCTCTCACAGCCCTCAAAAAGAACCAATGTGCTGACACCTCGATTTCTGGCTTCTAGCTTCTAGAACTGTAAGACAATAAATGTGTGTTGGTCTAAACCGACCACCTGGTGGTACCTTGCCACAGCAGCCCTAGGACATGGATACATTCCTCTTTCAAGTGTATGCAGAAAAAGATTTAATAGAAGGAATTAGATGCTGGCAAGTCTATTGGAATGACTGGAAAACAGGCTCTAGGCCAGATACCCAGGCATTACTCCCAGAACAACTGGGCACCAAGCCTTATTGATACATTTGCCACAGTCAGGAGCTGCCTTGCAGGATCTCTTCAGCCAGTGTCTGAGAATCAGGAAAGCATCAACAGAGAAGGCCGTCAGCTCTAAAGCTATGTCACACCTCCCGTGATATGCACAGGCAACATGGATGCCTGTGTAACTCCTCCACCTTCTCACAGTTTAGTTCAGAATTTAAGCCTTGAGTGAATGTACCTACTTGACAGAACTAAAATTATTTCTGGAACACTTAGAACAATATGCAAACACATTGGGAAGTGTAGTTTTTAGTGTTTTAGCTTCTGAAGCAAAGACAAGGCCATAAGAAGGAGGTTGAAGTACATTTTCAACAAGCCATTCTCTCTTGTTTTTTTCTTTTACCTTTTTGGTCACTATTTTATGGTTTCTTTCTTTAATATGCTTCTTTTGTCTCCTTTTAAATGTTCCTATTGCCCATTCTGCCCTTGGCCATTTTTTCTTCTTATCTATGTTCCCTGGACAAGTGCATCTATTCTAAATGTGCCTCCACCTCCATTATTACCACCCTCGTATACATTCCCACCATCTCTGACTTGAATTACTGCCGCACTCCGTATCTGGTGTCCCATTGTCCCTTACCTCATCCCAATTCAATGGGAGGGGGTGATCTTTACAAAATTCTTAAGACCATGTTTCTCTCTGCTCAGTCTTCTGATTTTCTCCTACCTTCAGGATACATTTGTAGCTACTCAGTCTTATGAGCTCTGACCAGCTATTAGCCTGGCCACTCACCATTCCCTCCCAGGCCCTTATTCCTTCAGTTGAGCCACATAAAAGTATTTAAAGCATCCAGGATGTATCATATTCTTTCCTTCCTCTTCACTTTTGCACAAGCTGCTCTCTCTGCCTGGTTTGGAAGTCCTTCTTCTTGTCTGGTCAACTCTTAGTCGTCTTTAACCCAGGAAGCCCAGGTGAGGTCCCTTTCCTATGCGTTGTCCTCTGTGATACTAATTCTGGTTACTTGCCCATTTTCTTCTTGAGAGGTGGGAATGAGAAGATTTGAGGAGTTTTGAGGAATGCTAATGAATGTGTTTTGTTCACCTTTGTGTCATGAGTACTTACTATAGTATAATGCCTGTTCTCGTCATTTCTATTTTGGTTGCTTTCGTTTTTGCCACTGGTGTGAATAGCGGCATACATTTAAGAGTGCTGCTTGGATTTGGGGATACATCGTTTTCTACTTTTGCGTTAGTCCCCAGTAAGGTCATGGCTTCTTCAAGTGCATGATACATTCAGAACTTTTTCCCTCATGCTGTAGAAGTTCTAAAATAACAACTTGTTAGTCCCTGACTAGCCCAGATAAAGTATATTTAATATGCAAAACATTGATTCAATCATTTATTCATCCATCCATCTATCCATTTATCCATTTAGCCAAACATTCAGTAACTGAAGAGGAATTAGAATAAATAAAAGCCTCCAGAAAGAAACAAAAATCAACTGTTAGAAAAACCTTTATGCATATACTGTACTTTATGATATACCACCTACTTCACTAATGTTACTAACTGTTACTGGTGCATAAGTCTTATCATGCATCACAATTGTTTAGCATTTCTAGAACGTTGGTTCTTAAAACTCAGATTGACTAATGTTGCCCACTACTGGTTAGATAGACTGGTTGGGGAATTAGAAAAGAAAGATGTTTGGAGTCTCTAATGAGACCGGGCTGCTAAGGGAAGAAACCCAGGGAAGATGTCCCTTTTCTTTATCACAGTGTACCAGTGAGCCTCTGGGTATGCGAGGTAGCTAACCAAGGGCTGAAATGCTAAATTCTCTTGACCATAAATAAAGTGTGGACTAATTGAGCTGGTGGAGGGGAAAGAAAAAGGAAGCCCCCAGAACAGGGAAAAAAAGAACAGCACACGGAATAGTCAGTATTAGTGTAATAACTTTGTTGGTGACAGATGGTAACGACACTTAGAGTGGTGAGCATTATGGAATGTACATAAATGCTGAATCAACATGGTGTATCGACATTAAGTCAACTCTACTTCAGTAAAAAATTTAAAAAAAAAACAGGAGAAAGGAGATTTGAGGAGCTTCTAAGAACACCAAACAACATTTTGGGAATCTTGAGTGCAGTTCTACTAAAGAAAAGAGGCTAGTGAGATACTCCCAGAGACAGGGGTTGGGGTAAAGTAGTTGAAGAACAGGGATGTCTAGCATATAATTTTTGGTTGTTGGCATTACTGTGACGTAAACTCACTCTGTTATCTCAAACAGTAAAAAGGCCACCTGTGTTGAGTGTGGGAGGATTGAAGGAAGGGCTAGTTTCCATTGGGAAATGGATGTGGGGCAAAGGGAAGAAAATAGTCTGGGGAGATGAGAGGCCTGTACTGCTCTTGTGTTCTCACACTGCCCTCTAATGGGCTGTCAGTATATCTTGCCAGATTCAAGGGCTGACTCTGAACCAGCTGACTGATTCGCCATCCGCAGTTTCTTGCAACCGGCTGACCAAGTGTGTGAAGCTTGAGGCCTGGGGAGCAGCGCAGACTGATGAAAGCTGTTTACTTTATCATCTTTGTAAAAAATAGGGCAGTTTCCAAAATTTGACAAAGATGCTTTGCCATCGGAGTTGTATATTTTACAGTAACACTGGATTTGCACGTTGCATACTCTGATTTGAAGGCATGGGTAATGGCAGCTGGGCCATGACATGAGCACAATGTTGGCATAAAATAATATTGGGCGCGTGCTGTAAAAAACAGTCTGAATTATCTTTTGCAAGGACTATTAAAATAATTTCCAGTTTTTCATGCAATGCAAAATAAACTTTCTCTCATCAGGGATCTTAAGTTAGAACAAAGCCAGCCTACTCCCTAGCAAAGTGAGTTGGCAGCTGTTCTGATGAGGAATCCTCTCCCAGGCCAGCCTCATACTTTCTGGTGGCGTTTGATTGTAAATTATGGTTGCAGTGGTACCAGTTCAGAGCTGCTTAAATCCTTGTTATTACAGACTTTTCCCTAAAAGGGAAGGGAACCCCCACGTCCACTAGAGCAGTGCTACCTAACAAGTATTACACTAGGTAGTGGAGATAGCTTACTGAATAGATGTAGAGAAAATGAAAGTTCTTATGGCCAGGATTCTCACCTGATGCTGGTCTGCGTGCTCACTGCACACGTGTGGGCAATACGTTTTACTGACTCTATATAAAGAACTCCGCCCAGTGCTCTTGGCTGCAGAGAGCCTAGGACAGAGACTGAGATGGCTGCATGGACAGAGAGGCCCAGAGGCAGAGACCTGCTTGCTGCAAGCAGACTTGCTCTGAGGTGGATGGGAGTCTAGCGCTTGACCTGCCACCGTGGGAGTAAAGCTGGGTATAAACCCTTTCACCCCAAGAACGTTCCATTGTCATTCTTCAGTTTCACTGAATCAAGAGTGAACTTGCCCTGTGTTGAAACCCACTGGGAAAACAAGAGGACACCACTTCTGTCCTCACAGAGTTCACTGCTAAGGCACAAAGGCAGGTTAATGTCCTGTCCACAGTTCCCCCCCACCCCCCGCCCCCGCCACTTTAGCAGGCAGAGTGCCTGCTAAGATCCCTTTGTCTAGTATGTACTTGATAAATGTGTTGAATAAATGAGGGAATGAATGAAGAAATGAGGCAGTATGTATAGGGATTAAGAATTTGCCAAACAGCTTGTTTTGATCACAGCTCTGCAGTATACTAACTATGCGAATGTATCACTTAAACACCTGGAGCCTCCCCCAGGCAGCCGTACAATGCTTAGCACACTGCAGTAAGCCCTCAAGCAATGGTTCAGTAATATGAGGTGAAAAGGGCAACAAGGGAAAAAGAGAGTGATTAACTAGGTATTAGAATTCCTAGATTATGGGCTATATCTGTACTTTAAGAAGGATGGGACTATTGTTGGATTTAGGAAATTTTTTTTATGGTGAATAGGAGTCTATCTTATTTTTCCAAAGCTAGTTCATTCCGAGTGGTAAGAAACATGATCTCTGAAGACAGTAACTCACATCCTCATAGTTCTGTAGCCAAAGAGAGAGAATGCTCGGGTTAACTCAATTAAAAAAAAAATCCTCAGAGAAGTCCTCTAAATGGCCATGCTTGAGTCAGGTCCATCCCCAGACCAATAATTTTGACCTTGTGTGGTAGGCAGAATAATGGCCCTGCAAACATAGCCATGCTCTCAGACAGTGACTACGCTTTTCGTGGTGAGCACTTTGTAATGTATGTGATTGTCAAATCACTGTGTTGTACATCTGAAACCAATATAATGTTATATATCAACAACTAAAAACTTCAATCCCAAAAAAACTCAAGTTGTAAGAATCAAGATCAGGATAGAAGCCAACCATTTAATTAGCTTCAGGCGAATAGATAAACTGAAAACATGTCTGTGCCCTAACTCCTGGAGCCTGTCAACTTAACAAAGCAGAAGGGACTTTGCAAATATGATTAAAGGTATGGACTTTGCTATGGGGAGACTGTCTTGGGCTGTCCAGAAGGGCCCATCTAATCCTGGGTTCTTCAAAGCATAGAACTTTTCTTGGCCGTGGTCAGAAGAAGGGTCAGAGATGTTGGGAGGGGGTCAGG
>JAVSCE010009365.1:0-35442 GCA_032199065.1 Smutsia gigantea | reverse complement strand
AAAATCTTTTAATATCTTAACATTCCCAATTCCCCACTGTGGTCCCCACCCATCTCCCATCAACCCCCAAGATGAACATAGTGGCAAGTAGTCAGGAAACACTGGCAAGACACAGGCTGGCCCATGAATCCCATGAGGCACAAGGAGCCAGAGAAAGGGTGGAGAGGCCACTTGGATATAATAGCAGAGGCAGCTCAAGCTGGGGCTTCTTACATAGAAGATGTAAGATAATGAAATGGTCCACGATTCCAGTTTCAACACACTGAGCAGCCTGAGTGTGAAACCGGAAATGGCAGTGGAATCATTATTTTCAAAGTCACTGTTAATAACTACACTGCTTCTAGATAGGACTGGGTAGTGAATAGAGCTGCAGCCATCACTAACTTTGGAGGCACTTGATAAGTGACAAAATCCTGCATCACCCGATTCCTACAGGACACGCACCCTTCCCTCCATACTTCCCCAAACACCTCTGATGCACCCCATCGGCCTGATGTCACACCCCCATAACACAGGAAACCACTCCTCCCCTACCGCTTTGGTGGTCTAAAAGATAGCCAGAAATGGTCCCTTTTCCAGTGTTTGAACTCACCTATAGCACACACAACTGCCAACCCCCAAATTACACAGAACCAGGACTGGTGAGGGGGCAGAATCATGGCTGGGCCTTGCCAACAAAACGGAGTGAAGATGCATGCTGAGATCACATTTCTTCTTAGACTGATGCTTGATTTGTTCAAAGCACTATGCAGCCTTTTCTTCTTTGGAACACATTCCAGATGGAGCCTCCATCCCTTTCCCTCTTTCCCTCTTTTCCCAAACCCTCAGGCCCCCACCCCTAGCTACCTTCCCTATCCAATAACTTGCAAAATTCCCAATAGCATCAACTTATATGATAGGAAATGTTGACCAGCTATTCATTATCCCACACTTTCACATCTTTCCCTCTTGTTTCCTAGTAGATGAGAAAGCAAGACTCTAAATCCCCTTAAACATCAATAGCAGAAGTACTGGAAGGCTCACATGGTTTGCTTGAGTTCTCAATCTAGCTCATGGAAGGCTGGACAATCCAGCCCACATCCAACCCCAGATATCTCAGTGTTCACACATAAAAACTGATGGGGCTCATAGGCAATCATCTATTCAGCTGTAATATTCTATAAAATGCGGACTTGCATTCCTTCTCTCAGACCACACACTGCTTACCTTGAGGCTCAGGAGAGGCACTGTCCAATCCAGAACAGCTCTGGTGGTAGCAGTGGCCCCAAAAGACTTGGATGCACCAATTCTTCTGAAGCAGCAGCAGGTTGTTGACCATGGGGAAGTCTAATCATGCCAAATGAGCCCTTGTCCTACCATACTGCTCCTTGGACGTGAAGATACCTCCCAGATTCTGACTAGAGTTATTTTACAGTTTTGTGTGAGAGGCCATTAGCGACCCAGCAGCAGGGTAAACAAAGTGGTAATAGTTCCTGATATTTGGCATTCCTCAGGGGCAGGGTGAATAAAAGCGACTTACCGGATAGTCATAATTTACAGGCACTATGAAAGAATGAGATATCACTGGTGATGTGGTACATGGCTCAAGATCAATGGGGGAAACCTACAAAGAGCTCCCTAAGTCACCCTGCTCATCCCTTTAGTAGGTCAAGCTCAAAATTCCTGCTGCTGTGATCATTCATTTACTTAACAGTTAAGCTACTACTGAACTAGAACTGAGTCACCTGGGATTAAAGCCTCACAAGCTGAAGCATGGAGGAAAGACACAGAGCATAAGCTAGAATCTAGAAACAGAAGCCCGTGACAAGGCAGCCCACCACACACAACCACCATTTAAGAGGAAAAAGGAAAAGTTTTAAAATGAGACCGGTGAAAGACGGTATATAGACACCAAGGGGCACACAACTCATTCTTAAAAGACCATAAAACCACTCAGTTGCCTGGCTCCAGAAATGGACCCCAAAAAGCCAGCACACAGAAGGTGTACCATACCACAAACTACAGATGAGTCAATGATGCTCCTGAGATCCCAGAAGACCATGATCATCATCCCCAACACTTTTATATTCCAAAAGGATAAGACCCCACACACTCACCCCCATCTGCCCTGCTGTGAATTTTATGAGGGTTTATTTCTTTAAGCCTGCCAGCTTTAACTAGGCAGGTGGTTAAGCTCTGAATATGAAGGACTAGAGGAGGAAGTTAAGAAGGAAGATTATTAAACAACAGCAACAACAAAGAGAATGAGACATTAAATGGATGAATGGGGGCAAGAAGGAATTATGACTGCATGCGCCAGAGGAAAGAGAACCAATCAAGAATCTATGTGGGGCTTTGTACATAGGGCCTAAGAGTGTAGACCCTGCAGTATGACCACCTGGGTGCAAATTCCTGCTCTACAAATGACTATGTGACCTTTCACAAGTCACCTAGATTGTGTAAGCTGCCTCAATTTTCCCATCTTTAAAATGTAGATAATAATACTCATAGCACCTAAAGGAAACCCACTGCCAGTATTAAATGTTTTAATGTATCAACAGTGACTGACACATAGTTAACTCTCCAATAAATGTTTTTGGCTTCTGAATCTGGGGTCTACCAAGTCACTGTGCTTTGCTGTTTCAAACTTGATACAGGGATGCTATTTTCATGAAGGCCATTGCCAGGTAAGAAAGGGGAGTCAATATCGTGCCTAGTATAAACTTGTGTATACTACAACTGAAGTGACTCATGTAGATGAATTAATAGTGTGTAACTTAAGGGCATGAAAAAACTTAAGAGCTAGAAATTTAGAAACCTTAAATTGAAGTTACGGCTGATGGCCAATAAATAGCTAAGGAGTCCCTGAAAAAGGAATAAGGCCTAATTTTCAGAAATGCTGTAGTCAACACTGGTGATGCAGGTCTGACACCCAAAGCCTACCCTCCTCCTACCCTGTTCAAGTAGGTCTGCCAAGACAGTGAGCATTAACAGCCCCAACCCACAGAAGTATCCTTGAAGAATAGACAGTGCTCAGTTCTCCCTCTGTGCACAGCCATTTTCTTTCCTGCCAAAACAAAAACAAAAACAAAAACTTATTTAGAAAAAAACTGCCATACTTCAGTTGCATCGAATACTTAACTGCTGAGAAACCATGTATATCCCTTACACAAGTATGTCAGTACATATGGGTCCATCTGTTGCCAGCCAAATATTAGGCAATCTTCTTATATGTGAAGGTTAGCCATGCTTCTCTTCCTTTCATATAAGCAAGTTAACTGAATCCTAAACAACTCAAAGCCATGTAAAATGAATGTAAAATGCCACAAACTGAGCTTTCAAATTGAAACTGTAACTTAGAAGCATTCTGATCTTGGTTAAAATTATTTCCTCTCCAATTCGTACTTTGGTTCTAAGTACAGTATAGGTGACACTAACATGAATTATAATTAACTCATTAGAGGATATAGGGAAGAGAATATCCACAAGGCCCATTGCAGATAATAATCAATAGGAACACAGACATAAGATACTCAGTTTGGCACAGTAAAACTACATTATTAGTGGGTTTTCTTCAAAATCAACCAACTGGACAATGCATTACAGTTTATGACTTATTTTGTAGTTTAAACGAATACAACTTTTTCCCTCTTAAAGAAAGGCTTCTTCACAGCCAAATTACACACCATGTGACAGAACAATTCCTCACCTGACTTAACTCCACAATCCTCAGTGGATGAGATGAGAAGTCAAACGGCGACTGAAGACTTAAGGTAGAGAGGCCTGAACTTCAAAAGCTAAACCTGGAAAGAAATATCTAGGGCAATACTTGATGGCAGGTTGGCCATCAAGATCCCAGGAATCTCTTAGTCCCAGTAGCCAGATAAAGAAACCAAAAAGCAGTTCTCTACTTGGGAAGCTAAGGGACTACTTTGAAACAAGTCTCATTCTAAAGGGCTTCTTCCATGGAGTGTGGTTAAGTTGTAAAAACATGTGTATAATAAGTGATAGGATCCCTGATGAACACAGATGCAAAAATACTCAAAATATTAGCAAACCAAATTCAAAAATACATCAAGAGGATAATACACCATGATCAAGTGGGACTGATCTCAGAGATGCAAGGATGGTACAACATTCGAAAATCCATCAACATCATCCACCACATCAACAAAAAGAAGAACAAAAACCACATGATCATCTCCATAGATGCTGATAAAGCATTTGACAAAATTCAGCTTCCATTCATGATAAAAACTCTCAACAAAATGGGTATAGAGGGCAAGTACCTCAACATAATAAAGGCTATATATGACAAACACACAGCTAACATCAAACTTAACAGCAAGAAGCTGAAAGCTTTTCATCTAAGATCGGGAACAAGACAGCGATGCCCACTCTCCCCACTGTTATTCAACATAGTACTGGAGGTCCTAGCCATGGCAATCAGACAAAACAAAGAAATACAAGGCATCCAGATTGATAAAGAAGAAGTCAAATCGTCACTATTTGCAGATGACATGATATTGTACATAAAAAACCCTAAAGACTCCACTCCAAAACTATTAGAACTAAATCTGAATTCAGCAACGTTGCAGGATACAAAATCAACACATAGAAATCTGTTGCTTTCCTATACACTAATGATGAGCTAACAGAAAGAGAAATCAGGAAAACAATTCCATTCACAATTGCATCAAAAAGAATAAAACACCTAGGAATAAACCTAACGAAGGAAGTGAAAGACCTATACCCTGAAAACTACAAGACACTCCTAAGAGAAATTAAGGAGGACACTAACAAATGGAAATTCATCCCATGCTCTTGGCTAGGAAGAATAAATATTGTCAAAATGGCTATACTACCTAAAGCAATCTACAGATTCAGTGCAATCCCTATCAAAATACCAATAGCATTCTTCAATGAACTGGAACAAATCGTTCTAAAATTCATATGGAATCACAAAACACCCTGAAGAGCCAAAGCAATCCTGAGAAGGAAGAATAAAATGGGGGAATTACGCTCCCAGACTTCAAGCTCTACTACAAAGCCACAGTAATCAAGATAATCTGGTACTGGCACAAGAACAGACCCACAGACCAGTGGAACAGAATAGAGAGTCCAGACATTAACCCAAATATATACGGTCAATTAATATATGATAAAGGAGCCATGGATACACAATGGGGAAATGACAGCCTCTTCAACAGCTGGTGTTGGCAAAACTGGACAGCTACATGTAAGAGAATAAAACTGGATTGCTGTCTAACTCCATACATAAAAGTAAACTCAAAATGGATCAAAGACCTGAATGTAAGTCATGAAACCATAAAACTCTTAGAAAAAAACACAGGCAAAAATCTCTTAGACATAAACATGAGCAAGTTCTTCATGAACATATCTCCCCGAGCAAGGGAAACAAAAGCAAAAATGAACAAGTGGGACTATATTAAGCTGAAAAGCTTCTGTACAGCCAAGGACACCATCAGTAAAACAAAAAGAGATCCTACAGTATGGGAGAATATATTCATAAATGACATATCCGATAAGGGATTGACATCCAAAATATATAAAGAACTCACGCACCTCAACAAACAAAAAGCAAATAATCCATTTAAGAAATGGGCAGAGGACATGAATAGACACTTCTCCAAAGAAGACATTCGGATGGCCAACAGGCACATGAAAAGATGCTCCACATCACTAATCATCAGAGAAATGCAAATTAAAAGCACAATGAGATATCACCTCACACCACTGAGGATGGCCAACATCCAAAACACAAACAACAAGAAATGTTGGCGAGGATGTGGAGAAAGGGGAACCCTCCTACACTGCTGGTGGGACTGCAAATTAGTTCAACCATTGTGGAAAGCAGTATGGAGGTTCCTCAAAAAACTCAAAATAGAAATACCATTTGACCCAGGAATTCCACTCCTAGGAATTTACCCCAAGAATGCAGCAGCCCAGTTTGAAAAAGACATATGCACCCCTATGTTTATCCCAGCACTATTTACAATAGCCAAGAAATGGAAGCAACCTAAGTGTCCATCAGTAGATGAATGGATAAAGAAGAGGTGGTACATATACACAATGGAATATTATTCAGCCATAAGAAGAAAACAAATCCTACCATTTGCAACAACATGGATAGAGCTAGAGGGTATTATGCTCAGTGAAATAAGCCAAGCCGAAAAAGACAAGTGTCAAATGATTTCACTCATATGTGGAGTATAAGAACAAAGAAAAAAACTGAAGGAACAAAACAGCAGCAGACTCACAGAACCCAAGAACGGACTAATAGTTACCAAAGGGAAAGGGACTGGGGTGGATGGGTGGGAAGGGAGGGACAAGGGGGAAAAAGGGGTATTAAGATTAGCAGACATAATGTAGGTGGGGGGGGGCCACGGGGAGGGCTGGACAACTCAGAGAAGACAAGTAGTGTTTCTATAGCATGTCACTATGCTGATGGACAGTGACTGTAATTGAATATGTGGGGGGGACTTGATGATGGGGGGGGGTTTAGTAACCATAATGTTGTACATGTAATTGTAGATTAACGATACCAAAAAATAATAATAATAAGTGATAGGATGGAGACATCAAAAGAGGAAATACCAGAGAGGTCACGGGGATTTAGGGGAGCCTAAAGATGACACTGTAGTATCCTGTGGCAATTAAGAGCTTAGGCTTTTGCACCATAACATAAGGGTTCAGAAAAGGATTGTACAGTAATTTCCTGGCTGGCCATTCCTGGTCAGGTTTTGAACTTCAATTGGTTTGATAACCCGCTTTTGAAATGTAATAAAAACAATACTAACATCAGAGTTGGTGAGATTACATCAAGTAAAAGCGATAAGAACAACTCTAGGTTTGGCTACCTCTGAAACAAACCAACCTTGGCAGGAAATGGCCTTTATTAAGGGGCATTTCTGTGCAGTTCATTGTGCCTGCCATGTTTGAAAACCAGATGTGGAGACAAGGGTCACAATCCAGGTGTTTCTACTACAGAGGTACCTCAGTTAATCCTTACATGCCTATCCTATAAATTCTGACCATATCTCTGTTACTAGTCCGGCATTTAAACTTAAAAAAATTTTTTTTTCTTTTTAAAGTCAGTCTTAAAAAATTCCTGATCTTCCTAGGAGCACAGTCACCACTGGGCATTGAAAAGGACCTCATTTTTACCTCCAACTAAAGTGTCACTGATAAAGATGAGCGAGAGCCTACAGTGCAGAGACTCTGGGGCCAAATTGCTTGACTCACTCTGTGACATTTGGGGGCATGTTACTCAGTATAACTGATCTCAATTACCCAAGCTGAAAAAATACAGGATAATATGAGAATTTACTTTCTGAGCATTAAAATTGAGTTAATGCACAGATAGTGTGTAATATTTAGTATATGCTCAGTCAAGATGAACTAATGTTATCAAGAGACTATTATAAAATAAAAAAAGGTATTATATAAAACGGCCTGCTACCTAGAATGGAACAAAGTAGATGTGATAATTAAGAGGTATTTAAATGAGAAGAAGGAATTGTTGTATTTGGTAGAAAGTGCTGAAAAAATGCTTTCTAATTCCAGTGGACTGAAGTTTTACACCTTAATAATCCAGAGCCAATTTTAAGATTTTTATTGCAAGAGTTAAATAATTCTCTATTGTACAGTTTACTATGACCAGCTTAATTAGATTAATAAAATGTGGAAACAGTTAACCAAAGACATTACATTTGGTTTCTAGAGCAGTACTATTCATTAGATAGTGCATAAATAAAATATGTACTAACATATGTGGTGAATAAACAAAATGTGGCACATAAGCAAACTGAATGGATAAACATAATGTGGTGTATACATATAATGGAGTATCATTTGGCCTTAAAATAAGAAAATGAAGTTCTGGCATGGCCAACAACACTGATGAACCCTGAAGATATGCTAAGTGAAATAGGCCATACACCAAAGGACAAGTATTGTATTGCTCCAATTATCTGGGGAACCTAGAATAGGCAAATTCACAGAAACTGAAAGTAGATTAGAGGTTATCAGGGACTGGGCAGAAGGTAATTTTGATGAATGTACCACAGTAGAATTAGACAATTTAACTACATCAACTTAAGTAACTTCAATTTAAAGGAAAAAAAGGATTATACCGTTAAGAAAAAGTGATTTCATACAGTGTTTATCTTTCTCTGACTCACTTCACTTAGCATAATATCCTCTTTTGATTGTCTTTATTTAGAAGCTTTTTGTACATTAATGGAGATTAGCACTTAGTAATATGTGTTGCGAAAGTTTTTCCAAGTTTCTCATTTTCTTTTGTCTTCATTTACAATACATTTTAACATGAAATATTTTATCTATGTAGCTGCATTTATAAATCTTATTTTATGGCTTCTGCTTGAAGACACAGAAAGATAAAGGTGCATTTACAAATCAGTGAGCTATGGATGGGCTAACTATAGAATAATTAAACAGCTGGGAGAGAAAAAATAAACCCTTTTCTCTTAAAAAAATTAATAAAGGATTAAAAGAATGGAAAAATAAGACAAAAATACATAAGCAAGTATACTGATTTGGTCTTGGGATTTAGAATTCTTTTCTAAAAATATACCCAAAGCCAAGGATTTATTTAAATACATTCAATTCAATTCAATTTTATGTCTTGATATGTATCAATATTTTACATTAAGAATTTTGGTGGTATTAGGAGGATAGATACCCTTAATATTTAAAGCATGCTTTAAAGTGGAAACATTTTAATGTCGTTTTAGAAGTGCTTTCCATTATAATAAGCCTGTCTTCCCTTGGTACCTAAGGGATACTTCTTTGTCTGTGAGCCCAAGGCTACTACTCTCAATTTTCAAGTCCCAGCTGACTAGCCCAGGAAAGAGCCAGCAGGATGACCGGTTGTCAAACATTCATTTTAAATATGCATAACGAAGTCAGAACTACAACTGGATCTCTCAAGATTCACAGGGAAACAAACTATGAGTCAGCAGAACCTATTGGGTAAAGAAGGCCATAGGAAATCAAAGGAGAGAGCAAAACAATCAGAGGCATGGGGATGATAGAGTAAAAATGCAGAGTGAACATGGCCAATAAAAGAAAGATAGACGGTTTCTTTCTCCAGGTTCCTCCATTTCCTGTTGGCTTTCTAGTTCCATTCCAGAGAGGCATTGAAACTCATTAGTTCTCTTGGTGGGTTTTCTAGTAAAATCTCTATATTCCTACTCCTCACTATCCCTTGTAGACTTTCAAAATTATGATCCCCTCACTATATCTATCATTTGCGTTTTGCATAACAAAAACCTGACAAAACCAGAATCAAAATATAAAAATGTGTAATACAATAAATCTAGCCTTTGTTCCCTGTGGGTAGCAGAGCTCCAAAAATCCTGAGTGACAGAAGTATTCTTTTGTTATTCCTAAGAAGCCCCCTTTGACCACACCTGAGTTTATGCTAATGAGATGACTCAAGGTAGGCCCTTAGTTTCTGGGGAGAGGGGATGGCCATGCCAGAAAGACCAAGCATATGAAAAGAAGGTTGGAACTTTCAGCTCCACCCCCTAGAACTCCAGGGTGAGGTGGAGGGTTTGGGGTGTGTATATGGAGTACTATAGACTGAACTTTAATCCAGTGGCCAATGACATAATAAGACCCCAATAAAACTGGGCACCCAGGGCTCAAGGAGCCATGATTCGTGAACAATTTGACATGCCAGGAAGATGACATGTCCTGAGTCCAACGGGATGGAACATGGAAGCAACTTATCCAGCATCCTCCCAGAACTTGTCCTACGCATCTCATTCATTTGGCTGTTCCTGAGTTGTATTCTTTATTCAAACAAACAAACAAACAAACAAACAAAAAGCCCTGTAATTCTAAGTACGGTACTTTTAGAGAGTTTTGGAAATTATGCTAGCAAATTAATAAACCTGAGATGGTTATGAGACCCCTTGGATATAACCAGCTGGTCATTAGTACAGGTGGCCCCATGACTTCCTGAAGGGTAGGCAGTTTTCAGGGAGACTATACCCTTAACTTGTGAGATCTGGCATTAATTCGGGGTGGTTAGCATCAGAATTGAATTGAATTGCAGAACAGCCAGGTGGTGTCAGAGAACTGGTGTCAGAACAGTATCAATCTCTCACTGTATAACAACTAAATTATTAAACTTTTTTCCAACATAGTATATTTTCATTAAGGAGAAAAAAACAACAACAAAGAAACCAAAACATCCCAGAAGAAGTAACAATTACTTATGTAAACCTGCCTCAAAGATAACCAATGTGAGCATTTTTGGCGTATAGACTTCAACATTTTTCACTTTACCAGGAAAATGCATCAAAGAGGTTACAGCAAGTCCTTCAATTTCTGATATGGGGGAGAAACAGAATTGCCTTCATCAAATGATGCCCAGATGGCACGGCACCCAAATTTTAAAATTAGTAAGGTTCTCTCAGTTAACTATTTTTAATAGGATGAGGAGAAAAAAAAGAGGAAAAAAAACCCAATCCAGCCAATATATCAGATTTTGTTAAAATACTTTACAAATAACCATAGGTCACTCTTTGAGTGACCTAAAAGGCTGTCCAAAAATTTTTACAGTGCCCAAATAGGACAGAGATTATATATTTAAAATCACTTTTATCAAAGTGGCCCAGCCCACCCTCTTCCCTTAAGCACAGTCTGAATGTGATCATTTATAGAATGCTCTAATTTTGATCTATTATTATACATTTGACCCACGCACACAGAAAAGAGTTAACACAGCAGGCCTGAGACTATCCTCAGAAAGGCCTGCGTGCAAGGCTGGCCCTTGGATGGCATCTGGGAACTTTACTGGTACACGTTCCCTAGTGACAGAAAATTATCCCTAACTGGTAAGGTTGGCTGACTGTGCCTAGATTGCTTGTGTTAATAATGTGGACTGTGCTCAATACCGACTTTCCTTCTGGAAGTCTGGAATTTTGGTGTGTGCTAAGCAGAAGGTGGCTGCCTATGTGACCAGCCCACTATAAAAACCTTGGGTACTGAGTCTCTAACAGGCTTCCCTGGCAGAAACATTGTACAAATGACGCTGCATTTTGATTGTGGAGGATGCACTCATGGGAGGGAGAAAGCGTAAGGAAGCTGCACGGGAATTCCTCCAGACTACAACTGTGCCTTTTTTCCTTATGCTAATTTTAGAAAGGCTGTGTATCCTTACTATGCTGCTGTTGAGTACAACTCATACGTTGAGAGTCTTGGGATCTAATGACTCCCAACACACCATCTGTTTTTTGATATTGAGATACCAGATTATGTAGGCAAAATTTATTTTCCTCCAAGTTTTGAAATTTAGTTTCTATAAATATAATTAAATATAATACATATTTACATTATAACAATTGGAGGTTTTTGGTTATTACTGTCAGATTTTTTTAAATCACTGGATTAGAACTGTCAGTAAATGAGGTCACAGCTATAGAATGTAAAGTGCACAGCTTAGTAACTCCTTCTGACTTAGAACAAAATGTCAAGCTGATTTGTAAACAAAATAATGTATTTTCCTAGCTACACAAGTTTTGGGTTTTTTCCAGCAGGGGGGGCAGGAGGGGCTTTCTCAAAAAGAAAAAAATATATATTTGTTGCCTAAACTTGTTCCCAGTGAGACATTTTTAAGGATCAGAAGTTCTTTTAGCTATTTAGCTATTATTCTCAGTTAAAATATATCTTCTACACTATTCTCAGTTAATGACATTTCTACCAAGTTCCAGGCTACTAATAGCAGTCACATGTTTTTCAATTACAAAACTTCATGCAATTCTTTCTACTGAGATGACCTTAAGGAGTGTAAAAATCCTTTGGTGACCTATTGTAGCTAACTTCCAGCAATCGGGCCTCAGGCCCAAGACAAAGCATATACATGATGCTATCTCTAAACTGACAAAAGTAATTCTCTAGGTACAATTAGAATGAGGGAATTTCTCCTAACAAACTGTAACCACTGATTTTTATTATTGCATTCTCTTCTCTAATACTTCCAAATGCATACTTACAGTCAGGCCTGCTGTGAGGAACATGTTCACATTATCAGTCTTTCATCAGGTTCTTTTCCATGGGAACAAACCATGCTTCAGGGCCCTCAGAGAATGGGCTGCAGCTTCTGTGACTAAAAATCATGGTTGGTAATGAAATGATGAGTCAACTGTGCAAAGATAAATTACAAGGGCATTCACTATAGCTGATATATTATGAGAGATAAATGATGTTTGACACTCCAATTTCTTAATTTCTATAAGAAACATACCCATCAATGTAACCAGAATACTTATTTCCATAAGAAGAGCATATTCTTTTCCCGTGGCCAAATTATGACCACACAATTGCTTAATCAGCACAGAATCTGAACAGGTGACATAATTAGATAAAATAAATGTTCAGTAACATCAGACAAAGACAGCCTCACATTCAAGAAGTCTATACACCAAAGGTTTAACAGTGATTTTAGGTGAAATAGAATTATAAGCTTATCTTGAGTGTTTATATCTCCTGTTATCTGAGTTGCTTATAATAAGTACCACTTTACAACCAGGAAAAATAGCACTTCCATTTAAAATAAGCTATGAAAAATAACCAGTTATTAAACTTAATAGAAAAAATCTAATTGTGGCTACATCTGGCATAAACACCTATGCAATAACATAAGAAACATTTGGGATCCACATGATGAAAATTATGATTATTAGGACATAAAAAGACTTGAATAAATGTCTCTAGAGAGAAGAAATGTTGCAAACATGTTAATTCTGACCAAATCAATTTACAAATTAAATACTATTACAATATCCCCAAGTAAATTTTTTTTAAACAAAGCAGAAGTTTACAAAGTAATTCTTAAATTCAAGTTCATGATGAATTGGAGAACACTAGCTAAGAAAATATTGAGAAAGAACAAACAAGTTTTACTATAAACAAGGAGGGAATAGACCAAGCATCAGCAAACTACAGCCAATAGATCAACTCTGGCTGCAGACAGACTTTCATTATCTACAGTTGATTCTCCCGGGGAATAGTTGCAGTAGAAACTGTGTGGCCCACAAGCCTGAAGTATTTACTATCTGGACTTTTACAGAAAATGTTTGCCAACCCTTACGAAAGATACTTCAATTATGCTGTCATGCTGATTGCCTCTTCTCTAAGGGAGTTCATGAAGGCCAAGAGAAGGCAAATTTATGAGGTACTAGGATTCATGAGTACCACAAGGAAGCAGTACCTATAACGTAGAGAAATAAAGGTCAGGGAAGCCCATTTAATAGCAAAAGAAGCCTGAATACTGGTAAGGACTTTTAAAAATACTGATGCCCAGGGCCATTCCAGACCAATTAAACCACAGTAGCTCACTCTGGTTCATTTTTAAAGTTCCCCAGTTGATTCTAATATACAGCTCTGCTAGAGAACCACTGAGAGCAAGGAGGAACAACAAGCGCAGAGTGGCTGAGTGATGTCAGTGGTGCAGCACAAGAGCAACAATCCAGAAATACCTGCTTTGGTGCCAAGAGCCGCCTGAATCCAGGTTCCATCCTCAATATTGTTCCTATATTCAGATTCTCATTAAATTCCCATCTTCCATATTGTTCCACATGTTTACACAGAGTAAACCCCTATGGGTTAGGATGAGGTGATTCCTCATTTTGTGAGGACAAAAGGGCCAAATTACTATAGAAATTTGTATCAGACATAGTTGCATGAAACAGAACCTCATCAGGAATGTAAAATATTTGAAATTGTTAGGGTGTGACTGTGGAGTGAAAATCATACACAAACCCCTCCCCATATGCCAAGATGAAATGTTTTTTAGAGGTCCAGGTTATGTTGCAACAAAGCCACTAATTATACAATTGCCTTTGTGACTCATACATGCAACCATTTAGGGTGAGGTGAAGCTCTAATTGGTAGTGGCTGTATTATAGCAACTTCAAAGAAATGAGCACAGCAGGGCTTGACAGTTATTTCTCTTCTGATGACAATGTGCAAATTCTGATATAACCATGAGGTGCTGACCTTGGAAAGCATGATTTTATCTCTGCTACAGCTAGTCATGGTGCTCAGTTATCATTCCAACGGGCATGGAGTAACATGGATTAGACCACAGGTTCTCAAGTTTGAGAACCACTGAACTAAACATGCCAGTTCAGGTTCCTCCCTAACATACATCCACTTTCTTCTAAGGACCATCACTCCTGTTTCTTGTCACAGCTGTAAAACAGCCCTTGAGGACAAGGTTTTGTTTCACATTATCCAGTATTACATCCTCTTCACTGAGCACAGGTCATGGGACCAATCCATACATTGTCAGCAACCTATGACATGTCTAAGCATGAAAAAGCACTGTGCAAACAAAGATAAACTAGGCCACTACACTCTCACTCTATTGGTAATTAGCAATGAAAGCTGAGGAAGAAGATAAGACAAAAAACACAGATTATAAGGCAGGAGAAAAGAGCTGAATCACGTCAATTACACAGTGGAGAAGGCCCACAAACTCCATGTGCTTAAGTCCCTAGAGCTACCACAGATATGATTCCATGCCACACTAGTCTTAAGATTCCTATGAAATCCCCTACCTTCCTGTATCTTACCATATGTATCTATACAATAAACACCTATTTCTTGAGCTAAGCCTATGTCTTATTTCGTGAAACCAGAAATCCTATGTAATTTAGAAAACAGTACAGAGCTGGGCTGCATGAACAGAACTTTGGCAGGAATCTGAAATATTCAGACCTGGTTATTACTTGGTAGTGGGGTAGGGAGCAGATAAACTCCGCCACAACCCAGGTTGGAATGTTAAGAGCCTACAGGAACTATGGCAAAGTTATTATCACAGGACCACACCCACATCCAACGAAGGTAAGTTTTGGCACAATCACAACAACAGAAAAAATTCAAGTGGCCAAGGAAGATGACAGACAGGTGGATGCTTCTGAAATTGGCAGGTAAATTTCCAAAGTGGTCTCATGATACTCCTTCAGACTACAGCATCTGGCTGTGACTTTGTTACTCTCCAATACTCCCACTTGAGTAAGAGTTGGAAACGTATACATAAGCATCTTCAGAAATGAGGAGGGGCATATGTCCTTGGAAGTCAAAACGCAGAAATGCAATACAAACACATATGAATCAAGTTATGGCCAAGCTCACAGGCCATGTAAGGTAAACACCCATAGTTCTAGAAAAGGGGCAGTTCTGGACAGCAATCAATTTTAAAATATGACCTGTTCTAACCTGTACATTCCAAAGCAGAATATACCAGGTGTGGGACACAACCCAAATGCTGTGCTACTGCATGACTCAAAAAGTGACTACCCAAGCAGAGGTGAGCTAAGCCACCGAAAATCTTGCACTGAGGAATCAAGTTTGTGAAATGGAAGGAGTGAGGCCCATAGCAGAGGGATGTGAACCTCAAAAGGACAGAGTTGGGAAACATGACACAGAGCCGAGGACTCAGAGCAATAAGCATGGTTTAGTGATGAGTAATTGAAAATTTGTGAGGAAGTAGAAAACAAACAAAGCTAGGAAATAAACTAAAGCTTTAGTAGGTGACAAGGAAGGCAAAAAAGCAAAGACAAGGGGAATTAAAATGTGATGTACAGCATGCTGTCTTCAGTTACTACTATACTGAATACTGCAAATTTGTTGTGAGTAGATTTCAGGAGCTCTTAGAAAAAAAAAGTAACTAGGTAGAAGGTAAGTTAATTAGTTTGATGCATGAGTACAGTAATCATTCACCATATATATCAAATCATGTTGTATACCTTAAATATAATTTTTATTTTAAAAAAAGATGTTAAAGGTGGCAAATGGGCTGAATGATACAAACCCCTGTTGCCAACATTTCCACCTATGTCTTGGAAACAATTCCAATCCTCAAACCATTTTCCTCAAAGAGGAAACTGAACTTGGTTTTCTTCATTTTTTAAAGTATCTTTACTCAAATAGAGAATTTTCTTTATCTGGATCCTTGTCTACCTTGGAGGCTCACCATGCATAGCCATGGGTGGTCCATAGTGCCAGGCTGGAATTAGAATTGGGCTATCAAAAACAATCACAGTTGGCAAAGGGAACTGAAGCTGGGAGGATGCACAGCAGGCCACCACAACGCACAGGTGAGGCCATGACGGCCACAAGCAAGCAAACTTTATGACAAAGGTGAGGCCCTAAGTTAGCAGAACCTATGAATAAGCTATGAGGTGAAGAAAAGAAGAGAGAACAGAGGAGTCTGTTACTTGAAAATAAAAGAGTCTACAATACCATAAATTGCTAACAGGATTCCAGCTACAACCAAGCTCGCCAAGAACATGAGTTTTCTGGAATAGCTTAGGGTGTCACAGTAGGAAATAAGGAAGTGGGAATCCCCCCAACCCAACACAGAATAGAATGAAAATAGTCACCTGTAGTCCATGAAAAAGCTACTAATTATAGGCATTTAAAGTCATCAACAACATGAGGCTCTGAGGATCTGGCTATTGCTGCAGGAGAGCACCTTCAAAGTTTTTCTGTTAAAGGCCAGGTAGTAAATGTTTTAGGTTTTGCAGGCCATATGGTTTGTCACAACTACCCTACTCTGCCCCTTTAGTCACAGATAATAGATGATGTGTGGTTGTGTTTCAATGAAACTGAAATTTGAATTTTGTGTAATTTTCACATGTCATGAAATATTCATTTTTTTCAACCATTAAAAAATATAAACGCCATTTTTCAGGCATAGGCTGTAAAAAACCAAGTGTGAGGCCAGTTTGTGGACACCTGATATACAAAAATGGAAGGTTGCACCAAAGATGGTCATGCACCTTTTTTAAAATTTGAAGATGTTAAATTTTTAACATACGCAAGGATAGTCTGATGACTGTGTCAACTTTGTTTAATGGACTATTCTTGTTCTGTTTTTCTTTTACCATCTCAACCAATTTTAAACGTACAGTTGAGTAGTGTTAAGTATATTCACATTGTTGAGCAACAAATCTCCAGGCCTTTTTCATCTTGCAAAACTGAAACTCTATACCCATGAAACAAATCTTCATTTTCCCCCTCCCGCAAGCCCCTGGCAACCACCAAATTTTTAAGAAACACCCTGTATGGGCCAAAGAAGACCTATCTACAGGAAGAATCTAGTCCAGAGGATGCCAATTTGCTTACGATGTTTGACGTAGTGTCTTGTAAAGTTGTTAAATCCACAGTAAGAAATACAGTTACATTGGACCAAAGATACACAGATAAACATATAGCTGGAACAAAACTTTAGCTCAGTGTTTACACCTTCCCAGATGGAGTCTAGTATTTTCTTATTTTATTTCTATTCTATGTTAATCTATTCTATCCTAATCTAGTCTACACTAATCTATACAATTACATTCAAAATAGTGACCTAGTTTTAAACATTACCCTAGGGAAACTGCCAGCCCCCAGGCAGAGTTGAAGGGGTAGTACTACATACCCATATTTCAGGCCACATGGAAAAAAGCTAACACTACAAGTAAGTCAATATTATGAAGAAGCAGAAGCTATGAGGTTATTAAAGCATTTATAAACATATTGTGTTGGCCTGGGGCATTAAAAAAAAATTTTAAGCTAACACAGCTCAAAATCAGGCTCCTTCTAAAGAGCTAGAAATCTTGTCAATATTGGACTGCATTTCCACTGGGCAACAATCAGCAGAAGCCATGGAATAATAGCCTTCTCCTTTGGATGAAAGGTGCATATTCCAGTGGACCACAATCCCAAATAATCCCTACCAATACCCTTTAGGAGTACCAGTGGCTCTCTGCCATCACATTTGCACCCTTTATTTTTTAGGAACAGAGAATCTCTTTTCCAATGTCTCTATCAAAAGTAGATTAAACACACACAAACTCTAAGCGATTTTTCAAAAAAGAAGAAAATAAATATCAGAACCACCTTACACATTTACCCCATCTGGACCCTGCAGGCATTTGTGATTGCAATTACTGAAATAAAGAATGGAGAAGCCAGTTGCTAATGCATAAGAAGCTAGAATATATGAAGCAGAGTGAGAAAAGCAGAGCCTGAGTACAATCATTCCATGAACTGCAGAACAGGAAAGGGAAGACTCACAAACTGCTTCTGTTGGTATATAAATACCTAACTAAGTAAGCTGGGATAAGTCAAGACAGTAAATTTGTGTTCTCAGGAATTAGAATTGGGCTATCAAAAGTATTCATAGTTAGCAAAGGGAACTGAAGCTGAAAGAATACATAGCAGGCCAATACAGCACAGAGGTGAGGCCATGAGGGCCACAAGCAAGCAAAGTTTATTACAAAGGTGAAGAAGGCCTAAGTTAGCAGAACCTATGGATAAGCTATGAGGTGGAGAAAAAAAGAAAACCAGTGGACAGGCAAGCCAATAGTTGTAAAAATAAGAGACAGAGAAGACATAGAAGATAAGCAGAAAGAGTGAGTAGCTGTTTCATGAATGGCATAATTCTAACACAAATATCCACAAACTCCTGCTGCTGAGTTTCCTACAGCTTTTCTGGACCTAAGTCCCATCCCTAAGAAGCATAACCATACTAAGGTCCCCCTATATTTGTAATTTCATTGATCCCAGTAATCATTATCTCTTCATGAGTGGCCAGCCAATAACCTGGAATTAGCTTACTGGAAAATTTGTTTCTAGCAATCAGAAGTGCCTAACCAAACATAAGAAGCAGAACAGCCCTCAGGAGAAACGCAATTTAGGGCCATGGATAAAAATGACTATGATGTTGTAGAAAAATCCTCTGTTTTAAAGATGTTGTGTTCCTGTTCAGATTAAAGATGGCAGCGTGTGAGGTGAGACAGAGGCTTCCTCCTAAAACCGCATATAATACGAAAATATAAATGATACAACTACTCCTGAAAGAGCAACAGGAAACAGGACTGTGCCAAACTGCATACACCTGGAGACAAGAGCCGACCTCACAGAACAGGGTAACACGTACTAAAGCTGTGGCCCGGCAGGACCCAGGCCCTTCCCCCACCCCACATCACCACTGGGAGGAAAGTAAACAGAGCAGGGAAAGAGTGGAGACGTGGCACTGCTGAATACCTAACTCCAGAGATCTGCTCTGGGAGCACAAGCCTACATTTCAAGGTGCTTGCGTGATGCTCTCGTAATTAGGGGGTTGGAAAGCTAAGAGAGGCAGAATTCCTGGAGAGACTGAGATTCCAGCTGCTTGTGGAAAGCAGGGATCCATATCTGGCTGCTCTGAGACAAAAGAAAGGCCAGCAGTCTGAGAGATTTCCTAACAAGGAAGCCCTTAGCAAGAGGGCTGATAAAGAGGCAAGGATTGCACAGAGCTTATTGCTCAGGAGAAAGGACAGGTAGACAAAATTGTCCAGGTGCACTCTGCCCAGCAGGTTGGGAGCTTTCACAATCTTCAGGTGCTCCAGCTCCCTGGCTGGCTACACAGCTCCAAGAACCCCCTCTGTGATAAGCAGCCTACTGCGCCTTTCTCCCAGTCAGCCCAACCTGGCTGGCAAACCAGCAAACCTACCCTGGCGTTAGGCCAGCCAGAGGGAAGATCTATCTACAGCAACTACAAACGCAAAGCATAGAGGCTTATACCTATGTGCTCAGCCCACTGGTTCAGGCAGTGGAGACAGGCATAGAAGCCGGGAAGCAGGAAACAGCTCTTTCCTCCCTGCAGACACCAACACCACTGCCCTGTGACCCCCGACATTGCTTCAGGGCCTGAGCAGCTCCAGGGAGTAGAGCTTCTGGGCACTAGAGAGTGCCATACACAAATAAGAAACACCAAAGGAACGTGGTTAAGAGTAAAATTATTAATACAACTCCTGAGAAATACTTAAATGATATTGACCTCAAGACTCTCCCTGAAAGGGAGTTCAAAATAAAAATCATTAACATGCTCATGGAGGTACGGAGAGATATTCAGGAACTCAGGAATGAACTCAGGTCGGAGATCCAATCACTGAAGAGCACAATGGAGGGTTTTAAAAGCAGATTAGATATGATGGAGGAGAGGATAAATGAAATAGAAACTAGAGAAGAGGAATACAAAGAAGCTGAGGCACAGAGAGAAAAAAGGATCTCTAAGAATGAAAGAATATTGAGAGAACTGTGTGACCAATCCAAACGGAACAATATTCACATTATAGGGGTACCAGAAGAAGAAGAGAGAGAAAAAAGCATAGGAAGTGTCTTTGAGGAGGTAATTGCTGAAAACTTCCCCAATCTGGGGAAGGAGATAGTCTCTCAGGCCATGGAGGTGCACAGATCTCCCAACACAAGGGACCCAAGGAATACAACACCAAGGAATATAGTAATTAAACTGGCAAAGATCCAGGATAAGGACAGACTATTAAAAGCAGCCAGAGAGAGAAGTAAGATCACACACAAAGGAAAGCCCATCAGGCTACCATCAGACTATTCAACAGAAACTTTACAGGCCAGAAGGGAGTGCCATGATGTATTTAATGCAATGAAGCAGAAGGGCCTTGAACCAAGAATACTCTACCCGGCAAGGTTATCATTTAAATTTGAAGGAGGGATTAAACAATTCCCAGATAAGCAAAAACTGAGAGAATTCACCTCCCACAAACCATCTCTAAAGTGTATTTTGGAGGGACTGCTATAGATGGAAGTGTTCCTTCGGTTCAATAGCTGTCACCAGGGGTAATAAAACCACAGTAAAGAAAGTAGAACAGCTAATTACTAAGCAAATGCAAAATTAAATTAACTATCCTCAAAGTCAATCAAGGGATAGACAAGCAGTACAGAATATGATACCTAATATATAAAGAAAGGAGGAGGAAGAAAAAGGAGGAGGAAAAAAAAAAAAAAAGAACCTTTACACTGTGTTTGTAATACCATATTAAGTGACTTGTTAGACTCTTAGATAGGAAGGAAGTAAACCTTGAACCTTTGGTAAACACGAATCGAAAGACTGCAATGGCAATAAGTACATACCTATCCATAATGACCCTAAATGTAAATGGACTGAATGCACCAATCAAGAGACATAGAGTCACTGAATGGATAAAAAAGCAAGACCCATCTATATGCTGCCCACAAGAGACTCACTTTAAACCCTAAGACATACACAGACTAAAAGTGAAGGGATGGAAAAAGACATTTCATGCAACTAATGGGGAGAAAAAAGCAGGAGTCGCAGTACTTGTATCAGACAAAATAGACTTCAAAACAAAGAAAGTCACAAGAGAAAAAGAACGACATTACATAATGATAAAAGGGTCAATCCAACAAGCAGATATAACCATTATAAATATCTATCCACCCAACACAGGAGCTCCTACATATGTGAAACAAATACTAAGAGAATTAAAGGGGGAAATAGAATGCAATGCATTCATTCTAGGAGACTTCAACACACCACTCACTCTGAAGGACAGATAAACCAGAGAGAAAATAAGTAAAGAGACAGAGGCACTGAACAACACATTAGAACAGATGGACATAACAGACATCTATAGAACTCTACACCCAAAAGCAGCAGAATACACATTCTTCTCAAGTGCACATGGAACATTTTCAAGAATAGATCATATACTAGGCCACAAAAAGAGCCTCGGTAAATCCAAAAAGATTGAAATTGTTATCAACCAGTTTTTCAGACCACAAAGGTATGAAACTAGAAATAAATTATGCAAAAAAATGAAAAATCCCACAAACACATGGAGGCTTAACAACATGCTCCTAAATAACCAATGGATCAATGACCAAATAAAAACAGAGATCAAACAATGTATGGAGACAAATGACAAGAATAATTCAACATTGCAAAATCTGTGGGATGCAGCTAAGGCTGTGCTAAGAGGAAAGTCTATTGCAATACAGGCCTACCTCAGGAAAGAAGAACAATCCCATATGAACAGTCTAAACTCACAATTAACGAAACTGGAAAAAGAAGAACAAATGAGACCCAAAGTCAGTAGAAGGAAGGACATAATAAAGATTAGAGCAGAAATAAATAAAATCAAGAAGAATAAAACAATAGGAAGAATGAATGAAAGTAAGAGCTGTTTCTTTGAAAAAATAAACAAAATAGATAAACCCCTAGCCAGACTTATCAAGAAAAAAAGAGACTCTACTCATATAAACAGAAACAGAAATGAGAGAGGAAAAATCACTAGAGACACCACAGAAATACAAAGAATTATTAGACAATACTATGAAAAATTATATGCTAACAAACTGGATAACCTAGAAAAATGGACAACTTTCTAGAAAAATACAACCTTCCAAGGCTGACCCAGAAAGAAACAGAAAATCTGAACAGACCAATTACCAGCAACGAAACTGAACTGGTAATCAAAAACCTACCTAAGAACAAAATGCCTGGACCAGATGGCTTCACCACTGAATTTTATCAAACATTTAGTGAAGACCTAATACTCATCCTCCTTAAAGTTTTCCAAGGAGTAGAAGAAGAGAGAATACTTCCAAACTCATTCTATGAGGCCAGCATCACTCTAATACCAAAACTGGGCAAAGACACCACAATAAAAGAAAATTACAGACCAATATCCCTGATGAACATAGATGCAAAAATACTCAACAAAATATTAGCAAACTGAATTAAAAAATACATCAGAAGGATCATCCATCATGATCAAGTAGGATTTATTCCAGGGATGCAAGGATGGTACAACATTCGAAAATCCATCAACATCATCTACCACATCAACAAAAAAGAGACAAAAACCACATCATCGTCTCCCCAGATGCTGAAAAAGCATTTGACAAATTCAACATCCATTCATGATAAAAATTCTCAACAAAATGGGTATAGAGGGCAAGTACCTCAACATAACAAAGGCCATATATAACAAACCCACAGCCAACATTATACTTAACAGAGAGAAGCTGAAAGCTTTTCCTTTAAGATCGGAAACAAGACAAGGATGCCCACTCTCCCCACTTCTATTCAACATAGTACTGGAGGTCCTAGCCATGGCAATCAGACAACACAAAGAAATAAAGGGCATCCAGATTGGCAAGGAAGAAGTTAAACTGTACCTGTTTGCAGATGACATGATACTGTACATAAAAAACCCTAAAGAATCCACTCCAAAACTACAAGATCTAATATCAGAATTCAGCAAAGTTGCAGGATACAAAATTAATATGCAGAAATCTGTGGCATTCCTGTACACTGACAATGACCTCACAGAGAGAGAAATCAGGAAAACAATTCCATTCACAGTTGCATCAAAAAGAATAAAATACCTAGGAATAAACCTATCGAAGGAAGTGAAAGACCTATACTCTGAAAACTACAAGACACTTATGTTATGAGAGAAATTAAAGAAGATATCAATAAATGGAAACACATCCAATGCTCATGGATAGGAAGAATTAATATTGTCAAAATGGCCATCCTGCCTAAAGCAATCTACAGATTCAATGCAATTCATATCAAAATACCAACAGCATTCTTCAACAAACTAGAAAAAATCATTCTAAAATTCATATGGAACCACAAAAGACCCCGAATAGCCAAAGCAGTCCTGAATAGGAAGAATAAAGCTAGAGCGATTATGCTCCTCAACTTCAGCTCTACTAAAAGGCCACAGTAATCAAGACAATTTGGTACTGGCACAAGAACAGACCCATAGACCAATGGAACAGACTAGAGAGCTCTGATACAAACCCAACCATATATGTTCAATTTATATATGATAAAGGAGCCATGGACACACAATGGGGAAATGACAGCCTCTTCAACAGCTGGTGTTGGCAAAACTGGCAGCTACATGCAAGAGAATGAAACTGGATTATTGTTTAACCCCATACACAAAAGTAAACTCGAAATGGATCAAAGACTTGAATGTCAGTCATGAAACCATAAAACTCTTAGAAGACAACATAGGCAAAAATCTCCTGAATATAAGCATGAGCAACTTCTTCCTGAACCTATCTGCCGGAGCAAGGGGAACAAAAGCAAAAATGAACTCATGGGACTTTATCAAACTATAAAGTTTCTGTACGGCAAAGGGCACCATCAACAGAACAAATAGGCATCCTACAGTATGGGAGAATATATTTGTAAATGACATATCTGACAAGGGGTTAACATCCAAAATATATAAAGAACTTACATGCCTCAACACCCAAAAAGCAAATAACCTGATTAAAAAATGGGAAGACGATATGAAGAGACAGTTCTCCTAAGAAGAAATTCAGATGGCCAACAGACACATGAAAGGATGCTCCACATCACTAATCATCAGAGAAATGCAAATTAAAACCACAATGAGATATCACCTCACACCAGTAAGGATGGACAGCATCGAAAAGACTAAGAAAAACAAATGCTGGCAAGGATGCAGACAAAGGGGAACCCTCCTACACTGCTGGTGGGAATGTAAGCTAGTTCAACCGTTGTAGAAAGCAATATGGAGGTTCCTCAAAAAACTAAAAATAAAAATACCGTTTGACCTGGGAATCCCACTCCTTGGAATTTACCCAAAGAATACAACTTCTCAGATTCAAAAAGACATATGCATCTCTATGTTTACCGCAGCACTTTTTACAATAGCCAAGGTATGGAAGCAACCTAAGTGTCCCTCAGTAGATGAATGGATAAAGAAGAGGTGGTACATATACACAATGGAATACTATTCAGCCATAAGAAAGAAACAAATTCTACCATTTGCAACAACATGGATGGAGCTGGAGGATATTATGCTCAGTGAAATAAGCCAGGCTGGGAAAGACAAGTGCCAAATGATTTCCCTCATTTGTGTACTACAGCAACGAAGCAAACCTGAGGGAACAAAATAGCAGCAGACTCAGAGACTCCAAGAAGGGAGTAGTGGTTACCAAAGGGGAGGGGTGTGGGAGGGTGGGTCCAGAGGGAGGGAGAAGGGGATTGAGGGGTATTATATTTAGTACACATGGTGTGGGGGTCACCGGGAAAACAGTGTAGCAGAGAGAAGGCAAATAGTGAATCTGTGGCATCTTACTACACTGAAGGACAGTGACTGCATTGGGTATGGGTGGGGACTTGATAATATGGGTAAATGTAGTAACCACAGTGTTTTTTCATGTGAAACCTTCATAAGAGTGTGCATCAATAATACCTTAATAAATAATTGAAAAAAAAGTTAATAATAGAAAAAATAAAATAAAATAAAGATGTTGTACAAGCCAGCCTGTGACATCATGGAATTTAGACTTTATATCCACCAGAAGGTAAGATTGGAGAGACTTGGTAGATGCAGCTTTAAAGAGCTAAACCAAAGAGAATAAAGTTTCATCATGTTGCCCAAGCCCAAAATCCTTCTAAAGGCAACAGTATTGCAAAGAAGCCTGTCTGAGAAAGTCTTCTTGTGACCAACGATCCCTCCTCTAATCCATGGCCAGTCAAATCAAGAATATAAGGATCTGAACCAAGGAGAGACATCCACAAACTGTTCAACAGCCTATGACTTGTCATGACATGAAAGCTGTACCCAAAAAAAGGGTAAGGTGAGAAAATCAATCAGATTCAACTTAGAAGTGGGGAAAAACAGAGGAACAGAAATTCGGCAGCTGAAATGAATGGATATGCAATGAAAGAACATACCACAGCCTACATAATAATCATGAAGGATTAAAGAGCGAGTTGTAAGCACAGGAATCCATCAGCAACAGGATAAAGAATAGAGGAGGAGGAAGCCAGTTGGCAGCAGGAAGACTCAAGGGTATAAGTAAAGTAGGTTTGTGTAGTTTTATTTGTGAAAGTGTCACTTCCAAAGATGGTCAGGTGTGATATTTCTGATGTCCTATGACTGGGCTGCCTTCTAGTTTTTGAGCAATTAAATGATTCTGGATATATTTATTGCACACAGCAATCATTGCAGGGAAAGTGTCCTAGAACTACCAAGGAACAGCTGCTACCTCTGTAGTCTCAGAAAACTTAACAACCCACAGACAATCAGATTCTCAATGTAGTGACAACTAGGCAGGCATAGAGAACAACAGCTAAAGCAGATAGCCTGCAGAGAGAAAGATGAGGTAGAATGAAGGCCATGCGTATAGAGGTTGTAAAAGCTCAAATTATGAATAAGAAAAAAACCCTTAAGTATTCAGTAGCTAGAAGAAGGCAGACTTTAAGGAAAGCAGTTGGAAGAAGATGACATGCAGAAAACTAGAGAAATAAGCTGAATCCCATTAATGATACCACAAGAATTGAGATCTATAAACTTCTTAAACTGATCCAAATGAGCCTACTTCTTAAAATAAAATTTGGATTGCAAGGAACAGACCCTCAAAAGGAATGTAACCATTTGGAATAGGTTACGTTGAAGCAATAAGGCAAACAGTTAAGTAAGTCACTTTCACATTCCAGAACATACAAATGACTAATAATGCAAAGCATGCCATCTGGCTACCACCTGTACTCTCAGAAACTTAAAATTGTGAAACATGGACAGAAACAGGTTATCGGTAGCAGAGACTGGAGGGGACAAAATGCTGTAAGAGGTTCTGAGGGGAGATGAGAGGCATGCCATGAGGAAGCCCTTATGACCAAGTAGAAACTATGAGAGCAGAAGTTGTAAAAGTAAAATGTCAGAGAAGGTTTTGGCAAACTACAGCCCATGGACCAAATCCAGCCGCCAATTTTCTTTATAAATACAGTCTTGTTGGAATACAGCCGTACACATTTGTTTATGTATTGTCTATGGCTGCTTTCATGCCACATGGCAGAAACCATGTATGACCCACAAAGTCTAAATTATTTACAATCAGGCCCTTTACAGAAAAAGTTTACCAAACCCCGTCACAGAGGACAGCATAGGCCAGTGGTAGCAAAACTGAGAAGATACACATAGAAACAGGCAGAGATAACATTTAAGTCATGTTAAAAGCAGAGCACTGGTACAACTGCTGTGGAAAGCAGCTCTGGAGGTTCCTCAGAAAACAAAAAAATACAAATACCATTTAACTCAGTAATTCCACTTCTAGGAGTTCACCTGAAGAAAACAAAATCCCTGATTTGAAAAGACAGATGCACCCCTATATTTATCACCGTATTTTTACAATAGCCAAGATATGGAAGCAACCAAAGTATCCATCAATAGATCAATGGATAAAGAAGAGGTGGTATATATACACGATGGAATATTACTTAACCATAAAAAGAAAGGAAATCCTCCTATTTGGGACAACATAGATGGACCTAGAGGGTATTATGCTCAGTGAAATAAGCCAGGCAGAGAAAGACAAATACCATATGATTTCACTCATTTGTGGAGTATAACAACAAAGCAAAACAGAAGAAACAAAACAGCAGTAGAGTCACAGACACTGAGAAGTGACTAGTGGTTACCATGGGGGAGGGGTTGGGGTGGGTAATAAAGGGGCACAAAAAAATCTCAATCATAATATAGACTGGGCACAGGGACGGTAGTACAGCATGGAGAATACAGTCAATGACTCTGTAACATCTTCCTGTGTTGACAGATAGTAACTGCACTAATGGGGGTAAGGATTTAATAATATGGGTAACTGCTGAACCACTGTGTTATATACTTGAAACCACTGTAAGATTGTATATCAGCGATACTTCAGTTAGGAAAACAAAACAAAACAGAGCGCTGGACAAAAGATTCTGAAACTCCTGTTGAGATCCCCATGAGTACCTTTATTATAAGCCCCTGAACCTTGAATGTGCTGGGCATTTAGAAAAATTAGTTACATGCCACACACCAAAGAGATCCACAATAGAAAACACTTGTATTTAAAAGTAAACTAAAATTATGAACTATAAGAAGACATATTTACCTTCATTGTGAAATGCAAGTGGAGAATAAACTACAAAGATATTTGAGCTACATAAAAATTAACAATTCCTATGCCAAATTGGGGAAAATATGTACAACATATGGTAGACTAAAAAGCAGTGTGAAAAAGAAACTCAAAAATAAGACCCAAGAAAAAATTTCAATTTTTCTACCTCATTAGGAATCAAAGAAATAAAAACTAAAACATCAAGGGAGACTACTTTTCACCTTTGGAATTGGCAGCTTTTTTAAAAACTGTAACATAGTGTATTGGTGAGAATATGAGAAAAATGAGCATTCTTATACACTACTAGAGGAACTGTTCATTTAATCCAGTGTTAGGAAACATGTATACATGCAAAGATTTATCTAGAGATGTTCGTATTAGCATTATTTACACAAAATTAAAAGGTAATAATTAAACAAGGGCCCAAATATCAGATACAAATTATTTTTACATTCAAGCAGTGGTATATTATGTGCCAATTTAAAAAAGACGTAATTAAAGCATATTTAAAGGCATGGTACAAGTTTGAGATCTACTAAATTTAAAAGATCAGGCAACAAGACTTCGTTAATGACCCTAACTTCAACAATTGACAAAGACTGCCACCCCAACCAAAACTCACTTTTGAACATAGAAACAAAATAGTTAAAGAAGAAAAAAAATAGACAGTAACATTAAAACTAGCAAATTTAGCAAATCTAATTCATTGAAAAAATAGGAAATTTTCTTCTACAAACGCAAGGTACCTTCATTATTAGGAAAGCTATTAAATGTTACAAATACAACAAAAGGTCAAAGAAAAGTATTACTTCCATGTTCAACAACTTGTTTGACCGAAATACATATTCTTTTGTCCAGATCACATTTTGAGATATCAATGGAAAGATGAAGTCTTCCTAATCCTGAAAGCCAAATTTATGGTTTTACATAGCAAATCACCAAAACAACAGCCCCTTACCTTTACTGTTAGGATAGTGATTATATCCAAAGTAACCTCTGTATCAGATTCACTTATGGACCTAAGTAAGACAGAAGACACATGTTGGTGAAGAAGGTAAACAGTGGAGCTGATAATGTAAGGATAAGAAATAACATAAAGACAAAGTCACTTTTAAGCTATGCAAAGACAGACCTATGACAAGGATCCTCTAAGGGATGGTAGGAACATGGCCCATGAAGATTCTATCACTGTACCAAGAACTCAAGCCAATATCTAAAACACTATTAAGTCATGCATACAACACATGGATCACAAGACATTTTCTAGTGCTGATTCAAGTATAGCTGTTATTATTATTGTATTACACACATTCTCAGTAAATATCACCCTGAATGTTTGCTTTAACACACCACCTCAAGTCTTTGTTCTAACGTCTTTGTATGTAAACCATAGAGCAGAGATGGCATGCTACGGCCCATGGGCTGACTCCAGGCTGCTACCTCTTTTTGTAAATGAAGTTTTACTGAACACAATCCTGCTCATTTGTTTCCATACGGTCTACAGCTGCTTTCATGCCACAAAGGGGGAGATGAATTAAAATTAGGGTAAAGTCATAATTAGGAAACGTGAGTTGTAACTTTTTGCATACTTGAGAACAGCTCAATTTTAAAATAGTTATCCCTGAAAAGAGGGGAAGAAATGGGAGAATCATATAGGATACATAAATAACTACAATGAGGCATATAAAACATAGCTCTGTATATATAGCCCAATTTGTGAATGTGCTTTCTTGGTGAGCTTAATTTGAGTGGAAAGAAATTCAGAGGCAAACTGACTACACTGAGTTTCCATACTTTCTAGGATCAGCTGTAAATCGAAGCCCCACAGAAAAGAAAATGGATTTGAGGCAAGGATTTATAGACATAGTACATTTAGCCTATGCCGGGAGCTGGGAAACTCTGTGAAGGGCCAGATGGTACGTTTCATGTTCTGCGGACCATACAGTCCCTTCACAACTACTCAACTCTACTGTAGCATGAAAGGCAGCCATGGACAACAGTGAATGAGCAGGACTGTGTTCCAATAAAACTTTATTTCTAAAAACAGGCAGCTGGCATGTGGGCCATAGCTTGCCAACTCTTGGTCTGTGCTAATTATACCTAGATACTATTAGCTTCCCGGCAATAAAATTTATTGAAGTATTAACTGACAGTACTCTTGTTTCCACTTGATATGAACCAAAAGTAATATTATAAGTATTGTCTGCTAACAGAATCCATGTTTATATGGAATTACAGCCAGGACATGATGACCTGCATGGCAGGCTGCTCTAGTCCCTGACGCACCTGCACTGGAGTTAACACTCTACAAGTAATGGGATTTTTAGTTGTGACTTCGACTTGTGATTCCTTTTGGTTTGGTGCAGAAGTATAACTTCATAGAAACTCTCCAACATAAACATCATGCAAGAGGTTGGGAGTAATAATAAAAGGTGGGAAGACAAAGATAAACAAATGGTAAATGGCTGTGCGAGAGAAAAGTAAATGCTCCTCTATTTAAAGTGGTCATTCCTAAAATTTAAGGGACCTACACATACCTCACAACACCTCTCTTGCACATTTGAATCTCCCTTTGACAATGAACTTTTCACATGAGCCCCTATGTCCTGGAAGAAGACAGTGATGAGAGCCCCAGGAGGCAGAAGGTCCCAGTGACTAAGAATGTCCTCTCCACGTTCCAGTGCTTAGAGTATATTAAGGTAGTTAAGATCTTGGAGTGTGACACATACAGCTCCATCACTGGCTCCCTGTGTTATGTTGGTGACATCACCTCTCTGATTCTCAGTTTTATTACCTGTAAAGTAGGAACAAATCCTACTTCCCAGAGTTACTGTTAAGTTAAAATGAAACAACAAATGTGTAAAGAACTTGTTTAGAACATAAAAGCACTTATAACTGATAAGTGTTATCATTATTATATGACTTTAGAAAGGAAATTTCCAAAAGTTGTGTGGGTGCCAGGTGACTAGCCTAAAGAGAAAGGCAGAAAAAAAACCAACAGACCTGTTGTCACAAAAGGAAAGGAGGATGGATAACAGGTTAGGGAAGAACAAGAGAAAGAACTCGGATTCAGACCACAAAAGCCAGATTTATTTAACCCATTTTGGCCAATATGGAGAGATGAGAGGACTTTCTTTTTTTTAACAGCGTGCTAACATTCATATCCCTATATGTGAGCAATGTCATTTCAAAATCAGTTGTCGAGGAGGATGGAGAATGAAGGGATTCCCTTTGTATCAAGGACTATTCCAGGCTTCTGCTCAGGGTAAAGCCAACTTTTATATCATAAGGTTCCCTGTGCAGACTAATTACCTAATTCTGTCAGTAGGAATTATCCATACACTATTCCAGAGCCTGTATAAGGAACATTATTCTGTGAAGGCACCATCTCAAGACCATTCTCATGGGAAATGGTTTTCTTTATTACTTTCATGAAAAATGGCAGACACCACAGAATGATCTGGCCTTCAGGCATTAACTCTGGATGGAGGTGCTACTAGCTTAAAGTAGGGGAGCCTCTGCATGTTTCTCCCAAGATAGATGCTGCCTAGTTTAATTAGGAACCTTTTCAGTGTTCCCTGAAGCCTGTTAGGGGGCTGATCCTGAGAAGCCAAAAATGAATGCTAGTCCAATTGGTTTAAGAGGAGACCAAGCCAGAAGACCCCACTGCCTCTTAAATTACTGAGCCAAAGTGCTATATACAGGCTGCTCTTCCAACAATGAGCCTCTGCCATAAATTGACTTTTGACAAGATGTATGCAGCTACTAAGTTTAATAAAGACAAACTTTCAACAAGTTTGGTTTGAAAGAACAGACTCTCCCTTGAAGGTGAGTATGACTAGTATCGTGTTTATGTTACTTGTGACAGCAGTTTATGCCACCTAGTTTACCTGGGAACCATTTCAGTTCTTCTGATCCTTCCAAGGAGTGATCACAGACTTGGTAAGCATATTATCTACCCCAATTGTTTTAAGGATGTATTAAAGAATAAACTGTAGGCTTTAAAAGTATTGGTCTCTGGGAGGTAGTACAGCATGGAGAAATATAGGCAATGATTCTATAACATCTTTCTGTTGATAGATAGTAACCGTACTAGAGGGGATGAGAATTTAACAATGTGGGTAACTGTTGAACCACTGTGTTGTATATTTGAAACCAATTATAATTGTATATCAAAGATACCTGAATTAAAAAAAACCCTAAACATATTCTTACCATACAATCTAAAAAAGGATTGGTCCCTGGAAACATTTCTAAGAGCCTCACTGACAGGAGTCAGGGAAAAGTCAGCCTTTCTTCCCCTACTTACCTTAATCATGTGTTAATCACTGAGAGGACTCCCTCTTCTGCCTGTTCACACATGTGGAAGATCTGGTAGACTTCTGTAAAATGCTTTTAAAAGATACCCTTTACAATTCAGCCTCTTAAGAGGTTACAGAAAGGAAAAAGACTACTTTCATCATCCATGACCTTCTAATACTCAGCTTGGTCAGCACTGAGAGACAGTGGCAGGTATTAAAAGGAAGAATGGGAGGTGGGGGAAAAAACACAAGTTGTTGCTTAGTCTAACCCAGCAGTTTTTAATGTAATTTTCACATTATAATGGAAAACTTCTGATATAACACTTAAAATACATTCCACACTTACCAGTATTTATTTCTTTGTCTATTCTCACAAGAATGAAAGTTCCATGATGGCAGCACTTTGTTAATATCTAGAACAATCTCTAGCACTTAGTAAGCTCTTAATAACTGTCGGAAGTCTGCTGAAGGAAGGGGTGAAGTACTACCTCACAACCATCTCCTCTCTACCACCAAATGGGGAACCCCACCCAAACCACCGATAACTTAATCAAGGCCTCCCAACTGCCTTGCAAGGACATCTATGGCAGCACTGATTCACTCTGGCTTACTGATGAACCCACTGGGCAGGAAGCCTCAGTAGATCAGATAAGTGTTGGTCTTGACCAATGACAAGGCTTCTGGTTGCCCAGGACATCTACATTTTTAACAAGGATCCCAGATGATTTTATGCAACCTGGTATAACCAGGTTTTCTACCAGGGAAATTTCTTTCACCAGTGAAGCACAAATCAGAGGCTATTATAAATATCTTGCGGTGTGGAATAAGAACGTTTATCTCACATGACCTCCTTGGATTTACAGGGAATCAAGAGGAAGCAGTGGGTAAAAGACACAGTACCAGCTTGGATTCAAATCCATTTTCTGCATCAACTAGCTATAGTATTGGGTAAGATATCCAATTATTCTCCCATCTGCAAAATATGGGAGAATGGAAAAAGGAGAGGTTAAGTTCTTTACTTCTGGTGCAGTCTGAATATTTTAAGATCTTTTTTCATTATCATAATGGGAAAACATTAAGAAACTGCCTAGTGCTTATTTAAGACTACCTTCCTTGCCCCTTTCCATTAACTGGGCAAGCCCATCAAAGCCACTGACTACTTACCAAGACTTCACAATGGTTTGATAACAACCTGGAGGATGCTGATTTGATCCTCTTTCAATTCTCTAGTAACCTTGCTAGGCCAGGCAGGGCTCAATATACCTCTTCTGATCACATTTGGTGTCACCTGTAGGAGAGAAGGAAAAAGAAACAAATGTTCAGACAGAACAGTCAAGGTTTGAGATCTAGCTTTAATTTTACTTTTACCACTTTAATCAACTCACCCAGCCCACACCAGAGACCTCAGATCTTTCTCTTGCTAAGCATTATTATTAGCATCACAATTACGTTCTTTATCTGGCAAAAGCTACTGCAATGCCTACAATTATTAATAAGAATTCTTGCCTCCATTTTAAACAAGGAAACTTGGATCCAGTGGCACCAAATGACTATACCGAAGTACTAGAACTCAGATATGCACTCTGATGCTGATCTTCCTAGCTGCCTCAAAGTTCTTCTTCCCTTCAGACCTAAATATCCCTATCTTAGGATGGCAATAATTTTGATCTCTTAGGGGCCCTTCTATGTCTGGCAGTTAAGACCCTCCATTCTGTACTCCTGAAATAAGAGCCCCCTAAAAGTGAATGAAACCTCCATTCAGTCATCAGGTGGCATTTGGTTCACACTGAGGAGGAAAGGTAACAAAACTCTGGACTCTAGATCAAGGCTTGTTATTTATAATTTCAGTTCCCAGCAGGACTCACCTGTGTGTAAAAAGGAACTGAACATATCTGTTCCTTTATCAGCTGCCTGGGTTATCCAAAGGATCACAAGGAACAAGGTAGGAACCATGGCTAGTCCCCTACCTTCAAGACTCAACCACTAGTAGGAATGAGGCTCTTAGACCTAAACCCACACAGGACAAGCCAAAGTCCCCCAAGGGCCTTTTCTTTCTAAGGGAGCAGCCTATTGCCTCTAAGTTTCCCTGTCCCTAGATGCTTAGCATAAAAAGCTACCCAGAAACCTGCAATTCAGCGATGGCCCGAAGCCCAGGTTATTAGTTATTATAATAAGATGCTGACAGCACCAGCTAGTGCAACTAGGTTTCCTATTACTTGGTGAGATGCAGTCAACCCTCAAACCCCAGGAACAGCCAGGGAGCAAATTCTTTGGGGCTCATTTTTAACTATTGCACCTGCCACTGGCAAAAAAATATGTCTTATAATCCACTAGTGATTATGAGACCCAGGCAGAAAGGTCATGCTGCCAAGTGTGTGTAATGTGTGTGTTGGGGGAGCAGGAGCCCTGATGAGTTTGAGGCATCTCTTTACTGGATAAAGTAAAACAGCCATTACTAGAGCAAGAGCTGCACACCCACAAGCAGCTGGGGCCACTAGCAATTATTTAGCTTCCTAAAGCCTAGAGAGACAGGGGTGGGAAAGGAATTTAACAGGGCCTAATTCAGAAATAAATGGTTAAGTGTAAACCCTGATGCATGAAGTCCCTGCACCAAGGAGCCAAGAATAGAGTAGTTGGTAGGTACTGCCTTTCTCTGCAAGACAGAGATCTTACTTTCAGCACTCCTTTTTCCCACCCAACCCGATTCTTTTTCAAACTAAACTGCTCCAGTTTCCAGCCCCCTCACCACCCCATGTATTCCATTTCTGTTAAGGTCAACAAATTTCAAAATGGAAAGTTTCAGTGTATGTCTATGTCTTGCAAATGGGTTTCAACCCTGGGCAAGTTCGCTATGGATTCAATGTGACCAAAGAAAATGACAGCAGAACGTTCTTTAGGGTGAAAGGGTTTATTACCCGGCTTGTTCTCCCGGCAGTAGGTCGAGCACTAGCATTTCTGCCTCTGTGCAGAGCACTGGGCCGAGCTCTCTATATAGCACAATAATAGCTTATTGCCTAAAGGTGTGGAAGCAGTAGCCTAGCAACAGGCCAGTTACATCATCAGGTGGTTTATGTTCAGTGAGGATCCTGGCCATAGGAACCCCAACTTCCCCATGCTCCACCCCTCCAGGATTCTCGCCTTACAGTCTACATGCTTTCCATCTTCCACAATGGTCCCTGTGTGAAAAAGCTGGAGCACTCTAACCAGATTCCACAATAGCAACAGAGGATAACAACAACTTAGAGATAATAAAAAAATTAAGATACAGGTAACAAAAATTATAATAATCCTCAAGCCAGAGGAAGTTCCCAATCCACAAAGACTTTAGGGACCATAAGACACATTTTAATGCCAC
>JAVSCE010009364.1:0-16393 GCA_032199065.1 Smutsia gigantea | reverse complement strand
TTTATTCTTCCTTCTCAGGATTGCTTTGGCTATTCTGGGTCTTTTGTGGTTCCATATAAATTTTAGAACTATTTGTTCCAGTTCGTTGAAGAATGCTGTTGGTTTTTGAAAGGGATTGCATTGAATCTGTAGATTGCTTTAGGCAGGATGGCCATTTTGACAATATTAATTCTTCCTGGCCACGAGCATGAGATTAGTTTCCATTTGTTAGTGTCCTCTTTAATTTCTCTTAAGAGTGTCTTGCAGTTTTCAGGGTATAGGTCTTACACTTCCTTGGTTAGGTTTATTCCTATGTATTTTATTCTTTTGGATGCAATTATGAATGGAATTATTTTCCTGATTTCTCTTTCTGCTAGTTCATCCATTGTTAGTGTATAGGAAAGCAACAGATTTCTGTATATTAATTTTTTATCCTGCAACTTTGCTGAATTCAGATATTAATTCTAATAGTTTTGGAGTGGAGTCTTTAGGATTTTTTATGTACAATATCATGTCATCCGCAAACAGGGACAGTTTGACTTCTTCCTTACTAATCTGAATGCCTTGTATTTTTTTGTTTTGTCTGATTGCCATGGCTAGGACCTCCAGTACTATGTTGAATAACAGTGGAGGGAGTGGGCATCCTTGTCTTGTTCCCGATCTTAAAGGAAAAGCTTTCAGCTTCTCGCTGTTAAGTATGATGTTGGCTATGGGTTTGTCATATATGGCCTTTATTGTGTTGCGGTACTTGCCCTCTATACCCATTTTGTTCAGAGTTTTTATCATGAATGGATGTTGAATTTTGTCACATGCTTTTTCAGCATCTATGGAGATGATCATGTAGTTTTTGTCCTTCTTTTTGTTTATGTGGTGGATGATACATATGGATTTTCAAATGTTGTACCATCCTTGCATCCATGAGATGAATCCCACTTGATTATGGTGTATGATCCTCTTGATGTATTTTTGAATTCAGTTTGCTAATATTTTGTTGAGTGTTTTTGCATCTATGTTCATCAGGGATATTGTTCAGTAATTTTCTTTTTTTGCGGTGTCTTTGCCTAGTTTTGGTATTAGAGTGATGCTGGCTTCATAGAATGAGTTTGGAAGTATTCCCTCCTCTTCTACTTTTTTTGAAAACTTTAAGGAGAATGGGTATTATGTCTTCTTTAAATGTCTGAATCCATTTGGTCTGGGGGGTTTGTTCCTGGGTAGTTTTTTGATTACCAATTCAATTTCATTGCTAGAAATTGGTCTGTTTAGATTTTCTTTTTCTTCCTTAGTCTTCTTAGAAGGTTGTATTTTTCTAGGAAGTTGTCCATTTCTTCTAGGTTATCCAGTTTGTTAGCACATAGATTTTCATAGTATTCTCAATTACTGCTTTGTATTTCTGTGCTGTCCGTCGTCATTTTTCCTTTCTCATTTCTGATTCTGTTTATGTGTGTAGATTCTATTTTTCTCTTCATAAGTCTGGCTAGGGGTTTATCTATTTTGTTTATTTTCTCAAAGAACAAGCTCTTGGTTTCATTGATTTTTTTCTATTGTTTTATTCTTCTCAATTTTATTTATTTCTTCTCTGATCTTTATTATGTCCCTCCTCCTGCTGACTTTGGGCCTCATTTGTTCTTCTTTTTCCAGTTTCAATAATTGTGACTTTAGACTATTCATTTGGGATTGTTCTTCCTTCTTTAAATTGGCCTGGAATGCAGTATACTTTCCTCTTAGAACTGCCTTTGCTGCATCTCACAGTCATTGGGGCTTTGTGTTGTTGTTGTCAATTGTCTCCATATATTGCTTCATCTCTGTTTTAATTTGGCCATTGATATATTGATTATTTAGAAGCATGTTTTTGAGCCTCCATGTGTTTGTGAGCCTTTTTGTTTTCTTTGTACAATTTATTTCTAGTTTTATACCTTTGTGACCTGAGAAGTTGGTTGGTAGAATTTCAATCTTTTTTAATTTACTGAGGCTCTTTTTGTGGCCTAGTATGTGGTCTATTCTGGAAAATGTTCAATGTGCACTTGAGAAGAATGTGTATCCTGCTTCTTTTGGTTGTAGAGTTCTGTATGTCTGTTATGTCTATCTGTTCTAGTGTGTTGAAGTCTCCTAGAATGATTGCATTGCATTCTATTTCCTCCTTTAATTCTGTTAATATTTGATTCACATATGTCAGTGCTCCTGTGTTGGGTGCATATATATTTATAATGGTTATATCCTCTTGTTGGACTGTCATCTTTATCATTTCATAATGTCCTTCTTTGTCTCTTGTTACTTTTTTTGTTTTGAAGTCTATTTTGTCTGATACAAGTACTGCAACCCTTGCTTTTTTCTCCCTATTGTTTGCATGAAATATCTTTTTCCAATCAAGAAGTGTACAGTAACCATATCTAGACACCTGAAACCACAAAACTCCTAGAAGAAAGCATAGGGAAAAAGTTCCTTGACATTGGTCTTGGCAGTAATATTTTGGATGTGACACCCGAAGCATAAGCAACAGAAGCAAAAAACAGAAAAACCAAGTGAGACTGCATCAAATTAAAAACTTCTGCTCAGCAAAGGAAACAACAAAATGAAAAGGCAGTCTATCAGATAGGGGAAAATATTTGCAAGTTATCTATCTGATAAGGGGCTAATATTCAAGATACATAAGGAATTCTTAAAAACCAAAAGCAATGAAAACCATCTAACTAAAAATGGACAGAAGACATGAATAGACTTTTTTCCGAAGAAGACATACCAATGGCCAATAAGTATGTGAAAAGGTGCTCAACATCATGAATCATCAGGGAAATGCAAATCAAAACCGCAATAATAAGATAATACTGCACACTTGTTAGAATGGCTTTATCAAGAAAGACAGATAACTCTGGCAAGGATGTGGAGAAAAGGGAATCCTTGTGCACTGGTGGGAATGTAAATTGGTACAGCTACTATGGAAAAAAGTATGAGTTGGTTCCTCTAAAAATTCGAACTACCATATGATCCAGCAATCCTATTTCTGAGTACATATCCAAAGGAAATGAAATCACTATTCTGGAGGAGATATCTGCAGCCCAATGTTCATTGCAGCATTATTCATAGTAGCCAAGGTACAGAAACAACTAAGTATCCACATTCCTGGCTCTTTGTATAGCCCCACTGAAATCAACAATTTATGAATTTTTGTTTTATGTTTAGTGCATTTATTTTCTGTGTATATGTACAATGGAATATTGTTAAACCTTACAAAAGAAGAAAACCATGGTATTTGCAAAAAGTGTGAACCTTGATGGCATTATGCTAAGTGAAATGAGTTAGAAAAAGGCAAATACTGTGTGATCTCATATGTGCAATCTAAAAACTAAACTCATATAAATAGTTTAGGATCATGGATGCCAGGGTCTGAGGGAAATGAGATGTTGGTCAAAGGGTATAAACTTCCAGTTAAAAGATGAATAATTTCTGGGGATCTAATATAGAGCATGGCAGCTGTAGTTAATGATACCTGTCTGTTACTAAGAGAATAACTCTTAAAATGTTCTTACTGCATACACCCAAAAAATGGTCATGTGTGGTGATAGATATGTTAACCTTATTATGGTAAACACTTTACAACATGTACATGCATCTTTATCATATTATGCACCTTAAACTTACACAATGTTGTATGTCAGTTGTATCTCAAGCTGGAAGAAGAATTTTAAATTGAATTACAAATTGCTTTTAAAAAATTTAGTGTATTGACAGACATTTCTTTTGTTCCATAAGTGTCTATACAGCATTATTTTACTCCTTGTTATCTTTTTTTTGTATGATACTTTTGTATTGAGTTTTGAACAACATACATTTTTTTGTTTGTTTGTTTGATATTTTGAAATCATTTGTTTTCCTATGCTTTTGAGAGAGTAAATTAGCCAGGACAGTTTTACTAACTTCATTCTGGAGTTTGTTCTGTTGTCTTCATGAATTAACAATATATCCTGCTTTATATATTCTAAGCTCTGCCTCCTCTGTTCCATGCTTTAAATTTTATTTCAACCTACCTTTTTCTTTGCCACTAGTTTTCCTGTCCTCCTTAATTTGGATTGTGCTACCAGCAGTTTTTCCTCAGTGATGATTTTGTTCTGGAAAAAAGTTTGTGTATTTGAACAGTTGACAGTGCTCACATCACAGTAACACCTTCTATGTTCAGTCCTGAATTTATAGATGTGGAAACATGAATAAAATATGAGTGTTACACAACATATGTAAGCTCATTCCCTTTCATTATATACAATCTTTTATTACAAATATCAATAATGTGAAAATGTTCTAAATACCACCTAAGTAATTACTATTTTAAGACATCACATATTAAATGTAGACATCCCAATGTTAATATTTGAAATTTGTAATTTCCTAAAAGGTCTTAAAACTATTGAAGGGCTATATGCTCCTTGTTTCAATAATATGTGTTAAGGATCACAAATTTTGATAATTAAATTCATATATTCTATATTTGAGAGTCACTGTCGAGTTTGCCAATATTAGATAATATCAAAGCCTACATAAGGTAATTTTATCCCCTAAGGAATCCTCTCGAAGTTCCAACCCAGAATGTCAAGTCTGAAAATTGATGTTTAAAGATAAAAGTAAATAGCCAGACATTTTCTGGGTTGGGAGTTAGTAAAATGAGTATAGAGGGACCAGAGGAAAGGGGGATGGACGAAAAAAGTAGTTCTTAATGACTTTACAATTATATTTGAATTGAAAAGTCACCTGTCCCAAATTCCTTGGTAAAGAAATAAGATGAATATCTTAGTAGTCCATAAAAAAGCAATGTTTATTGATAAAGTAATGCTTTTTGTTTCAAAGAACAAATATTTTATTGTATTGTTGTCTGTGTTGTTTTTTGTTTGGTTTTTCTTTTTTATTTAAGTATGTTTTACTTTCATGTATTTATCCCCAGGTATTTCTGAATGGGTTTAGATCATTCTAATCATTCTACAATGATTCAGGTAAGAAAATCACTTTTTACTTAAAGAAGATTGTTTGAATATTTTTTTATGAAGAGTGGTCACAAACAGACTTTTGAGTTGTGAGAGTTCTTTAATGAATTCTGGATACAAAGTCTGTAAGATATATACATTGCAGAATTCTAATTTGTGCTTGCATTCTGATTTTCTTGATTGTTGAGCAGATTTTACATATGACAAAGTCCAATTTATGAATTTTTGTTTTATGTTTAGTGCATTTATTTTCTGTGTACACCTGCCTTTATCAAGGTTGCAGAGGTTTGGTTTTGTTTGGTTTAGAAGCTTTATAGTTTTAGCTCTTACCTTCATGTCTGTGATTAACCTTGAATTAATTTTTGCGTGTGAGTAGCAGTTGAGGCTCTTGTTTTTCCTGGTGGTTATTCAGTTATTATATCACCATTTGTTGAAAAGCATTTTCTTTCCCCATTCAATTGCTTTGACACTTTTGTCAAAATCAATTGGTCAAATATGTGTCAGTCTATTGCTGGAGTCTTGATTTTGTTCCATTGATCTAATTATATAACCTCATAAATACCACACTGCCTTGACTACTGAAGCTTTATGGTAAGTCTTGAAATCATGTAGTGTAACTTCTGTAACTTTGACTTTTCCAAATAATTTTCATGATGCTGGTCCTTTATATTTCTGTGTTTCAATAAAGCCTACTGGATCTTCATTGGGATTGTGTTGCATCTATACATCAATTTAGAGAAAAAGAACATCATAACAATATTGAGTGTTCAAATATATCAACTTGTTATAGCTCTCCATTTATTTAGCTTTTCTTTAATTTATTTCAGCAGTCTAGAGGAGTGGTGTATCTTCTGTTAAATTTATTCTCAATATTTACATTTTCATATTTTTCCATAGAATGTTCTTTAATTTTTTTCCAAGTTTATGAATCAGGCACATTTAGAGATTAACAACAATGACTAGTAATAAAGTAGAACAAATATAAAAACATACTATAATAAAAGTTACGTGAATGTGGTCTTCCCCCATAAAATATCTTATTGTACTGTGCTCACCCTTCTTCTTTTGGTGATATGAGCTGATAAAATGCCTAAGTTATGAAATGAAGTGAAGTGATGTAGCATTAGGCTGCTCTTGCCCTTCTGAGGCTATGTCAGGAGGAACGTCTGCTTCCAGACCTTGGTTGACGATAGGTAACTGAAACTGCAGAAAGTGAAACAGCAGATAAATGGTAGACTACTGTACAATGTGTACTAAATGTGGTGACAGCAGATAATCTTGTCCTTTCCCAAGTTTAGTAGGAAAGAGTTCAATGTAGCATAATTAAATATGATGCTGGCCGTAAATATTTCAAATATGCCCTTTATCATGGGGATACTTCTAAAAAATTTTAAATAATCATGCTATCTCTCGTTTCTTAGAAGTAAAAATGTAGCTATTCATGAGGGTTACAGAGGCAACTCTATAAGATATTTTAGGGACTCCAACAGAGATGAAGAGCCTAGCTACAGTACCATTAAATAAGTCCAAGATATGTGTTTTTCAGTATAGCTCTTTAATAAAAAATACTAATAATAAATTCTATACTTCATAGTATGTATTCTATACCTAACCCACAATGTAGTCACATTTATATAGACAAGTGGATACACATTTTTTTTCCTGAAAGTGTTTAAAAATGTAGTCATAGGTATTCTGTACTTATACCAGTGGTATATCCTTACAAAGTATGGATTCAGTAAAAACAACTTAAATAAAAGTATTTCTCCATTGAAATAACTTATCCTGCAGATTATTTAAACATTTAAAAAAATTAATTTTATGAATTATAGCTTATTAATGAATAGTATACATTTGCTTTCTTCATACCCAGGCCTAGTAAGATCTATGTTGAGTTATAATATGAATATTTAACTAATAGTCACTGTGATTTAACTACTATTCATTATTGTAATAGTGTGACTATTTAAATTAGAATTCATGAATTAGAATATATCTTTACATTTTTGTATATTTAAAAAATAACTCTAGACAATTTATTAGGAAGAACACATTTATTAGCATGATTCCTTATGCTTCACTAGACAAGGTTTTCCTTGAAGGGTAAATACTAGTCACATCCTTCATTGCTTTCCTATATCTATCCCTAAATTATGAAGTTTGGAGAGTCACATTAAATACACAAGGGACCCAGGCTAATGTGACAGCCCTGGGGGAAAGAGAAATTAAATTCAATCTCTCAACAAAATCACAGTGCAGCCCAATATTCAATGTTTATCCAGAGCTACTGCTACAACTAGGCAGCTAACAACAGCCAACAGTTAAGCTGAGATGAATGAAAGAACCATATTGAAAGAAGAATTACCTGTAGTGTCCAAACCACGCTTAACTCTTTTGTTCTCTTAGAGAGATGCTAAATTGAAGTGGAAACCAAACTCATTAAGAAACATATCTTAGGAACAAAATCAAGTCCTCTTACCCATAAAAACAAATGGGTGGTTAGCTATGTGCTTCTAGAAGGTGAACTAACCAGAGAAGAGCACATTTTAAAGGATGAAATAATAAGTTTATGTAAGCCAAATTGAGTAGATCACGATTATTAGAAATTTACTCTGAACATGTTCAGGCATGTCTAGTTTGGCTTATCCCAATTCAGACAACCCATATACCTCAGCTATGCTACCATTAGAATGAAAAAAAATCATTATGTGACTTTGTTTTTAATATACTTATTCATGCCTTTAATCCCTTTATTCAACTACTGTCTATTGAGTGTTGACCACATTCCCGGCTCTTTGTATAGCCCCACTGAAATCATCAGGGAAACAGCCTGGCCTAGCTGTGAACATCAGACCAGTTACTATAATACTGAGACCTAATTGTTAATGTCACGACAGCCTGTAATAGCACTAATGCCTGGTGGTGAGTGTCAGCCCAGGGCCTGGATGTCAGGAGCTGATTTTTTCTCTCCCATATTTTTGCAGTCAGCAAGAAGGCCAGTTGGCTGGAGTACAGTGAATGAAGTGAGAGTAATAGAGCATAATGTCAGTGGAGTCTCAGAGGACCAGATCATGCAGAACCTTGTAGGTCAGGATAAGGGTTTTGTTTCTACTGAGAGAAATGAGAAGACTGTAGGAAGAACAGATTTGCCAAGCGTGGGAGAGTGGGATTTCACTTTTTTGCCTGTTGAGTTTGAAATGCCTATTAGACATTCAAATTCAGGTGTCAAGTGGGCAGTTAAATAAATGAGTCTCACACCCAGGGGATATATGAATTTGAAAGTAATCAGCCTGAGTCTGTTTGAGGTCACCTAGCACTGAGACAGAAGTAATGAAAAGATGGAGCATTAAAATACTTACTCCGTTACTAGAGATAGGAAAATAAGAATTGGTAAAGGCGACTAAGAAAAAGCAGGAAGAAGATAGGAGAACAAACCAGAGTGAGAGGTGTCCTTAAAGTGAAGAAAGTGTTTGAGAAAGGAGGGAGTCAAAAACGGTGTCAAATACTGCTGCTAAGTCTAGTAATATTTGAACTGAGAGCTGCCCAAGAAATTTGCGACTACTGAGATTATTTGTGATCTTGTCAAATAAAAGTTTTTGTTACAGAAACCAAAAACCCCATTTGGCATGAAACCGAGAAAAAATTGGAGGAAAGGAAGTGTAAGCAGTGAGTAGAGACAAATTTTTGAGGATATAGGTTTTAACAGAGAAAAGAAAATTTAAGCCACTAGTTAGGTGATATTATAGCATATTCTGCTGTGATTAGAGTGATCTCACAGAGTGGGAGAAAGGAGTAATATGGAGTTGAGAGAACTTCAGAAAAAAGACCCTAAGTAAATAGGAAGAGATGATTTTATGCACTGATGGAAGTGTTAGCCTTAACCAGTAACATAACCAATTCATCCATACTGACAAGAGAGAAGGCCAAGTACATGGGCATTTATTTTGAAATCACCAGGAATTACAAAAGCAGTAGTACTGGAGAAAATTAGCTAAATGTCCTCCAGAATGAGGGAGGGGATCTGGGGGTGCATGGATGCCTGAATCAAAGAGAAATAGCAAGTGATATGCAATGATACTCAACTTTCAAGTTCAAGTTTCCAGAGATAGGAAATAACAGTGCAATTGCTGGGGAGTGGTGATAAGAAACAAGACACGTATCCTACTTGGCACAGTGATAAGAGAACAAACACTTAGGAAGACTATGTGGGGAGCAGTATCCTCAGTGTAATGTGATTTCAGTTAGAGCAAAAACATTCAGGAAAGGTGGGATTTGCCAGGGAACAGTACAAAAAGGTCTTGAAAGTTGGAGAGAGGGCCAATAACGGTATGATATTAGAGGATGCCCAGAAGACATGGATGGGTTTCTGGTGATGGTAAATAGAGGTCTTGGGTATATCTTACAGTTACTGACATACACATACAAGGATTTTGAGAATGCCTAAGTTAGTTTTGAAGATCTTTCAGGTGGTTTGGGTAGTGAAGCTTATTTTCTGGGAAAGTGGTGTTTTCCACACTTATTTCCTGAGATGGGTAGGGTTGCAACAAGGCTGTTGAGTGGGTTATGGGGAGAGGAGAGCAGGGGCATGTTTTAATTTCTTTTAGCCTTGCATATCTCTGGAGGGACTAGAAACCTAAATCTCAGTTTTCTTTTTTGGTAGAAAAAATATATGGTTGTTACTGGCATTTAAGTAATGTTTTGATTTGTTTTTTCCAGATAAAGTATTTGACACATAGTCTGGCACATAGTGGATGTTCATTAACTAGTGGCTTTTAGGTATTATTGCTTTAGGTAAAAATGATTTTAAGAACTTGATATTTAGTGAGCATTTCCGGTTATAAAAATGTACAAATATACCTAAAAGAATATGTTCTAGAAAAGCAAGTGGATATCATTTCTGGTATGTATGCAGTATTAAAAATATATATTCATGGGTCTATTGACCTCATCTCCTTGTCTCCTTGTTAGGGTGCATTTTTTAAGCTGTTCAAAAAGCATGTCTTTGAAATAACTGTAATAAGGCTTATAACTATAATTATAATTCTGGATACAATTATAGTCAACTCAGTGAATCAACAAGAAGAACATAAGCAAGCCCTGTGATGTCTAGAAGTCATTTCTGGCAAAAGCACAGCTTTAAACCTCAGTATTTGGTTATTCAATTTTCTTCTTCTGCATGTTTGATTATATTGAGTCTGTGGGTTTGCTTTGACCTATAGGGAATTATAGACATGAATTTTTTCCATTTTACTGATTCTGATACAAAAAATGAAACTCTCGAAGGTGGAAAACAAACTACAATCTTTTTATTTAGAAACCTTTTGAAGTATGCAGTGATATGCTCTCAACTACATGTACTTCAGAAATTTCCCTCCCTCTTTCTCTCAATCTTTTGGGCTGCCTGTTCATTTGTGCTATGCATTTAGTCCGTGACAAAGAGTTACCTAAACTGAGTATGAATAGAAATGATTGGATTGCCCTGCTTTCTTGAAATAATAACCTTTATAAATGCATGACAAACTTTGCAAATCTTTTTGTTTTTCTTTCCAAAACAATTTATCATATGTGTCACATTTCTAGTCATGGTTGCCTAGTTTGGGAACCTTTAGAAATTATGGACTTAGGATCCAAAAAGATCTTAGCTTTTTAAACAAAAGAATATAAAACTATGAAGGGATGATTTTTACAAATATTACAAAGCTGAACATAAGATGAACCATATAGTCATGGTTAATAATGATCATTAGTATAAAATATGATATGTTATTACACTTCGCACAGTGCTTAGGATTATACTAAGTCCTTTCACCCACGCTCTCTCTACTGATTCTCATAGTTATTCCCTGAGGTAGGTGCTAATATTCTCATATTATAGATGACAAAACTAATGCTTGAAGAATACAAGTGGTAATGCTGACTTTTACAGAGTAGAACTTGATTGAAGGACTTCTTTGCTAATGCCGTGCTTTTACAACCAGTTGATTGGTTTGAAAAATTCCACTTCTTTTTAAACACCACTATCTTCAGCCTTGTTTGTTTAAGTTCCATAACATTTCTTCCAGGGACAACATGTAAATTCTTCCTTCAATGCATTCTTTTCTAAATTCACATGGTCACCACAATGAGCTTTTGTCATTTCACACAGTCTTGCCTGTGTTCCTTCTGTAGCCCTGTCTTCCTTCATACTCTCTACTTGATTATTCTTTATAAAATGTGGTATCATATAGCACCAATTTTTTAATTAGCACATGATTCTTAAAATAATATTCAAACTTGGAAAGGCCTAGAATTCTATTCATGCATCTACAGTCTGGTTAATGCCTTCAACCTTATCCTCTGTAATCCCTTTATTCCAGGCGTAGGAAAAGAGAAAAAGGAAAGCTACATGCCATCTATCTACATTTTTAAAAGGTGTAAGTCAGGTTGTATAGTAAATAGAATGTACTTTATATTTCTACTTTAACATGTGTTCATATCAGTGAAATTGAAAATTATGTGCAAAGCTGTGTTTAAAAGATGGGCAAAATATTAAGGATAATGGCATTTTACACATTTCTGGGTGTTCTGATAATGGGATAGGGAGTTCTGGAGTCATAATTATATATTTAATGAAGTTTACTTTTCTTGTTTTAATTTCAGCAAATTGCTACTTATTTAGTCTACCAGAAAGTATTTTTCACAATTTATGTGAATAGAAAGTAATACTCTATTTTAAGTTGTGCTGTCTGATACAGAAGCCGCTAACCACACATGATTACTCAGATTAAAATGAAACTTAAAATGTAGTTTCTCAGTTGCAACAGTCACATTTGAATGGTTTAATAGCCACAGGTTGCTGGTAGGTACTATATGGGATGGGGCAGGTAGAAAATATTTTCATCATGGCAGAAAATTTTATTGGAAAGCATTGATCTAAAAGGTTAAGAAATTAAGCATATCACAGTTTATATACTTGAACATAGAATCATCAAAAATTATAATTAGATTAAATAGAAGAACAATGTTGGAAAAAGTAACTAAAATACTAACGATTAAAAAAAATGAAAATCATGTTTGTTTGCTCCACTCATTAGAGAAAAAACAATGATATTTCATCAGTTCTTTGCTTTATTGAGTAATACCATTATCTCCATCCAGCAGTCACGGTCTCACCTATATTCACAATCAAACAATTCTGTTTGGTCCCTATGACCCTGCTAAAGATAGTCATAAAGTGGATGAGACTAGAACCATGGGGTTCTGTGGCTCAAAGTCATCCAAGTTACATTCGGTGCTTTGATGTCTCTTCAAAGAGGGTCTGGCTGCCCAATGAGAATGAATGGGAAGGTGATTAGTGAGAAGGCAGGGAAAACATTTTACCAATGCCTGTTCTGGCAAGGCAGACTGAGACTACTGGTAAGGGGTCAAAGCAGGATTCCAATTTGACCTTGGGATCTGACCAGCAGCCCCTGTTGCAATGCCTCCCAGCTCTGTGCTGCTGTAGTACATCAGGAAAAAGCAGAACCCAACCACAAACAAAAATATGAAAGCCCACCACATTAAAACTGGTACCAAAAGTCAAACTATTGCCAAAATCCTAACTTTAAGAATCCTTTTCCTCCCCTTTTTGCATTGGTTTCAAATCTCAGTGTAATAAGTCATCTTGCTAATTGTCTGTGATGATATACGCCTGCTTCTAAGTATTTCTTAGCTGCATTTTCTTCACTAGCAATCTAGAGCAACCCTTGTGAGCAGGCTGGCCAGGTAAAACACAGAAGGCTTGGTTACATTTAAATCTCAGATAAACAATGGATACTTTTGTAGTGTAAGTAAGCCTCAAATAGTTTATGGGACATAATTATACTAAAAAAAATGCATGGTTTATCTGAAATTAAAGTTAACCGAGGGTCTTGTATTTTAATTCGCCAAATCAGACAATGTCAATTGCAAGTTTAGACTGTCTTTTTTTCCTTCTTTTCATACTCTGTCTGGTCAATGTCTATTTTCTAGTTCCAGAGCTAGAACAGTTTCTTTTCTTCCAAAACCCAGAGACTTAAAACCATGACTGTGCATTTAAACAAGAGGAAGAACGTCAAAATAATATGCATGTCGAAGAACTACTGAGGTTTGGTATGAAGTCCTGATATTTGGATGTTTTTAAAGCTCCCCAGGTCGCAATAATAAGTAGCTGTGATGATAAGAACCACTCACAGCACTTGATTATCCTCCGGCCCACCTGAGACCTGAGAGAAAAGGAACAAAATGGTCCCTAGCTAAGAGGGGACCAAGGGTTACAATTTCTAAATACTCTACCATGTAAAAGTTGACCCAAGCTGAGCGCAGAAAATTGTTGAGATGTCAGAGTAGAAATTATTCCTTCCCAGTCTAGCTAGAGCAAAACCAAGACATGGCTTCCAGCAGATCTCTTAGCACCATCAAAGGACATACGCTTCTCTGTATTCCTCTCTTCTTAGGGCTGAATGGGTCGGGGCAGCGGAAACTGGACGCAAGAGCGTTATAGTCACAATGAAGCTGGCTGGGGTGTACCGGTTGGGCTATTCTAGCTCACCAAGGATGGCAGGATATTTAGAGACTGGGTTTTCTCAGGCAAAAATAATTTACCAACCCTTTTTAAACTATCCATTTCAAACATAATATTGATGTGTAAATTTAAAATCTATGTTATAATCAAGTTATATTAGTCCATTTTGTATCTCTAAAGATTTTCGTTGCATTAGTGAATGATCTGGTGACTCCAAAAGTAAATTCTTGTTATACAGCTATATTTATTCTAAGTATCTTTGAACAATATTCCTCAAATTGTGTTCAGAAAATCAGCAGCTGAACACCATCTGGGATCTTGTTAGAAATTCAGACTCTCAGGTCCCACCCCAAACCCAGGAATCAAAATATGCATTTTAACAAGATCACCAGGTGATTTGTATGTGCATTAAATCTGAGAAGTTTTGATCTAGACCCCTGTGTAGCACATGGCTCAGAGACGTCTACCATGACAGTATCAAAAAATGCAGTACCGTAGGTAAATAATATACACGGTACTACTTGGTGATTTATTAGTAACATCCTATTTTTTTAAAAAGCGTCCTGAAAGTGCCAGGTTTTTTTAAACGTCATCAGTGCAATATGGAAAGTAAACTGTATTTATACTTCAAATTCACCATAACTTACATAGGCCCTATGTAATGAATAAAAACATGTTTTCACCTTATTTGCAGACACACCAAATTCGAGTTATGCAAAGGGACCTTAGAAATTATATGATCCAGCACATTAATCTTATCAATTGAGACATTAGACAATTTGCTGAAGTCATAGGATCAACGTGCCTGATGACCAGTTCAGTGCTCATACTTGCACAATATGCAGCCTGTTCCCATGGTCTCATGATGCAGTGTTGTGGAGCCATTCATAATCTTGATTAACCATGGTCCTGGACCCACTATATGTAAATGATTAGGACTATAAATTAATACAAACTTCCAGGAGGGCCATTTTTCCATACAGTATTAAAAGGCATGTTTTTATCTACTCTCTAGTAGTTTATGCTAAAGAAAAAAATAGAACAGGATTTTTTGCCTCCCAAATTCTATAACCCTTAGATTATAGAACAGGAAAATTCATAAAGACTAGCTGCCACTTTTGAGCACTTAGTTCATGTAACTGAGAAATATGATAAAGTCTTATATAAATAAGAAGGAAAATTACAAACTTAACAATGAACAGAAGAGCTTTAAGTGGCTATTCAAAAACAAAGAAATTCAAGCATATGAAAAATATCAGTAATCAAATAAATACCAGTTAAAGGAAGAATAGCAAATTATTTTGTCAGATAATATATTAAAACTTTATTGATTAGTTCATTAATTGTTTCCATACATAGTTGGTGAGGGTGCTGTATAATAGGCATTGCCCTATATTGTTGGTAAAACCAATTATTTAAAAGTTCTGGAGGGTTGATTTTTTTTTTTATCCTTAGAATGCAGCATGTCTTTTGCCAAAAATCAGTTCTACTTAAAATAATTCATATCAAGTAAACAATCATGGTGGTTTACAGAGAGTTGGCATTTAGGTTAATTATCCAAAGTAAACTTTTAATAATCAACTTTAAGAACAAAAAAATGGACATTTGTCAAGTAAATTATTATACATCTTTATGGATACAACTTAACGTAGCCATTAAACAACTAGACTTTGTAAAGAGATGTGAAAATATATCACAAATATTTTTATAGGAATTTATGAATAAAGAATAAAATGTGGAATTAAGTAATATGTTCCAAATTTTAGATACTAAAAGTAAATATCAACATATACAAATATGCATTTTGGGAGTTAGACTGTGGATGTTTTTATTTTATCTTTTAGGCTTTTTGAGATTATCCTGATTTTTCAGCAATCAAAAGTGATGATAAACTATTATCTGTATATATCTATATAACTATATTATATATTACATATAGCTATTACCTTTGGTAATAGATTTATATTGATATATTTATACTGCCATAGGTAACAATAAACAATATATTTTTAAACAGATTGCAATAGGAAAAGGGTTCCAACAAATATGTTTGAAAGTTTATATGTGCATTTATGAAAGAGACAGCAAAGAGGGAAGTAGTTTGAAGTTAAGGAAAGAATACCAGCTTTATTTGGTCATACAGACAAGGCTTAATACTCCAGACCTGCTACTGCCTCAAAGTCTTAACATCTTCAAGTTTTAGTATCTTCCCCACCACCTTTTTAAATTTGAGATGCTTTGTATGATTCTGAAAGCATATTATGTAATATGATCAGGATGATATTCATGAAATAAAGCAAAAGATACAATTACTTCTATAGTTAAAAGTGAATGAAAAATTAAGCTGTTTGAAAGGAAATCTTTAATTATACTTAGTTTAATATGAAAAAGTATAAATTGCTTAATATCAAAGAAAAATGATGCTCTCCTTAAGATATCCCACCTTTACTCTGTGTTTTTCACATTCCTGCCTATAAAATGCTACATTGCCTTGGTCTCAAAAAGAAATGTGACCATAATTTTGTAAATGTTTCTGGCTGTATCAAGGACTGCTTGCTATTTGTCCTTTATCAGTAGGACTGAAACTCTTTTTAGCTGAGTACAGAGTGAACCAACTATATTTCACATCTTCCATTACAGATAAGTGTGGCCATATGACTAAGCTCTGGACAGTGGAATGTGTATTGGAGTGGTATGAGAAAATTCTGGGCAGTTTCATTAAAGGGAGGAATCTTCTTTAGAAGAGGAATTGTTCTTTTCGTTTTTACAGTTAGCTGGAAGGCAGGCATGGCGTTGGGTGTTAGCTACCTGACCACGCTGAGGATCACGTCACACATTAGGATGGTAGCCCAGCAAACTAGTCTTCTGCAACTGCTATACAGTTGACCCTTGAACAACACAGGCGTTAGGGGTGCCCACCCCTGTG
>JAVSCE010009363.1:0-16094 GCA_032199065.1 Smutsia gigantea | reverse complement strand
AACTAGTCTTTTTTGAAAACATTTTTCATAACCTCTTCCTTTTTGTTGGGATATTTGGGTTGTGTGTAACCTTTACCATTATAAAGAAGTCTGTGATGCACAACTTAGTTAATAAATGATGGTCTGCTTTTTGGATGCCCTCTTCCCCCTTCAGAGTTCTAGAAAGGAGGTTAATGAAGGGAGTTGTATAGACAGGACAGGAAAGAAGATCTGTATGCAGGATAATTCCCACCAAAAAGTACCTCTGCTTCTCCCAGAGGAAAACTAAAAGATGGGCTGGTCTTTTCCACTCTGAGGACCCTGGGCTCCCCACATCGCTTTACCATTTGCCAAATGGTGGCTACTAGGTGTCTGTGCCAGGAATTACCTCGTTTTTCTAGAGACCCCACCGGATTATGGATTTGCGGGGTAGCAGGGACTGGGATTTCATCTCTTTTGATCACCTCTGGTGGGGCAGTGAGGCCTCCAGGCCTGGGAGTCTGGTTCCTCTGAGCTGCCATAGAACCAGCCAGGCAACCTTGAGCACTGTCGCATCCTGCTTAAGGGGCCAGTTTCCTGCTCTGTAAAACAAACCAGAGGAGGCAAGAGTTGGGGTTTGACCGGATTTTGTTCCTGTTGCGATGTAAGCAGAACTCTTACTTCAAATTAAATCTTAGCGGAACCCCAATCTATAAAACAGATTAAGGGCATTCATCCTGGTGGAAGTGTGTAGGGGAAGGGAGGGAGGGAGAGGGCGCACTCTAGTCTGAAAACTCTGGCCTGGAGTATGGGAGTTTCTCTGCAGTTCAATTCTCTTCCCTGTTGCTGAAGTTAAAAACAATTTATCTTTCATCTATATTTAAATCCTCCAAATGTGCTGATTGATGAAAACTTTCTCTTAAAGGCAGTTTGGAAATCAGACGCAGTGGAGGACAAAGCCATGGATGTTTAGAGAGGGGGTGAGCAGTATGTGAGACCCGCTGAAAGGGTGACCCTGGCACTTCGAAGAAGGCAGCAGCACAATGGAGTCTTCCACAGAAGCAGTGTCAGTTTATTCTTTTGCTGGCACCGCCCCCTCAGTGGGGCGGAATTGCTTGTTTTCACCCTCCCTTTCCTGGAGTCATTTCAGACCAAACTTGAGTCTACAAATGCTAGCAATCTGAATCCAGAGTAACTACAGCAGGTATTTTGTTGAGGCCCAAACACTGTGAAAGAATACGAACGGGGGGTGCATAAGGCAGGAGAGTTTCCTCTCGCTCCTGGGACCTTGGAGCCCGGGGTCAGGGTAGAGGGTCGAGCTCAGCGACCTGGCAGCCTGTGGGTTTGCTCCTATGGCAGCGGCAAAAGTCGCACCACCCACCAGCCAGGAGGAGCCCGAATCTGCGGCCCAGGAATGGGCAGACGAGAGGTAGGGAGGCCGAGTTCCAGCCCAGCTCAGTCCGGACGCAGCCGACCCGGTAAGAGCACCGAAAGGAGGGTACTGCCTGCGGTCTGTAAATCATGGCCTGGAGCCCTCCCACCCTAGGCGGCACAGTGGGGGGTGGGGTGCGCTGGGGGGAGGGGGCAATGCCAGCGTCTGCGGGGGAGGGGTGGCGATGCCTTCCCTGGGAGACCCGACCTTTCTTGGAAAGGCGTGGTGAGCCTAGTCTCCAGGATCCGCAGTGATGTGTAAAAAGCGGGCACGACCCCCGAAGCCGCAGAAAGCCTCCGCCCCTCCCCCCGAGGTCCGCCCCGGCCCGCAGGTGAATGGCTGGCCCGCACAAAGGAAGCCGGTTGGAAATGTGGAATTCGAACCAATTTACGGGAGATTCTGTCGCCCAGAGTCCTAGCAGGCCTCAAGCAAAGAAACCTGTGGTCAGGAGTGGATAGGATAAAAACAGTGCACCGGGCCAAGCTTATTGGAAAGACCGAGTTTAGTTATTCTGGGATAGCGAGGTAACAGGATTAAAGGGATTAAGGAAATCACCTCAAACAGCTGAGGAGGGGGTAAAAAAACACTGGTTCTATTTGTTTTCCTCCTAGGCCCCAAATAGATACACTGGGGCCGTGTGGCCGGGCGCGAAACGAAAAGGCCTTTCGGGGGGCTCAGTGGAATACCCAAGGGTCAGGGATTGGGGGAAAGTGCGGGGCGGGTGGGGAGTGGGGTAGGAGGGGAAGCGGGCTCAAGGCTTCGAGTGAGAGGGAGCCTCTTCTAGAAAACAAATAAGTGGACTGGGTTGACAGGTCAAAAAGAAAAAGGCATCGGAGGAGTTCCATAGATCTTTTCAAATCTAAGGTGTACTTTTAAAATCCAAATTTTCTAGCGTTAGATGGGGCTCCACCGCTTCAGCCACCACGGTTGAAATGTACTTACTTCCTGCTGGGGATTTATTTTTAATAGGATAATTGAGATTTCCTTAGGGTTTTCGTTTTGTAAATATTTCAGCTCTGCTCAAGTGTCTCCCCGCCCCAGTGCACAAAGGTAAACGTGCCGCCTTGGGGGCCAGTCTCTGCGGCCGCGGGCTGCCCCTTCCAGGCCCGCGTGGCCGCGGTGGCAGACACTCCTCCAGCGGACGATCCCCGCGATCAACAAGTGCATGGCCGCGGGCTGTTTGCCTCAGCTCGAGTGCGACCGCTCCCAGGAAGACAAACTGCTTTCTCCTCCGAGTTTGCGTTGAAAATATTGGGAGCCGGTGTGTTTTGGATTACCAGGACTAAGCAACCATTTCAGATGACGCTCGCCTCCCCGTTGGCCCCTTCCAGTCCCCAGAACGGGACCACGGTCTTGATGCCAGACCGAGTGATGATGGTGCCACCCTCCCCGACGCTCTCCTAAACTTTCAGGCCCGCAAAATTATCAGGACTCCATTATATTGGTTATAAAATTTATTGATCTCTCATTTAGGAATTAAGAGTGAAACCTGGAAAAACCTGAAACAAAACAGCCCCTTCCCCACTATCCAAACGAAATCCGAATACATTAGCGCGACGAAATATCAAACAGATCACGGCAGAAACCACCAACTCAACGGCCTAAATGCGGACTGGACAGAAACTGTCCCGCCGCCAAGGGCGGCGAAGCGGGATACACACGCATATACTTGGCTATAAATTAACATTGGCCTTAGCTGCCGCGCGGCTCCGCGCGGTCAGCCCCCCAAAAACCCACGAGGAAACAGATGCAACGCGACTGGGGGAGGGGGCGTTGCAGTTCTCAGGCCAGCCTCACCCGAGAGTACGTTTCTCCCATCCACTCACTCCTCGGCTAACAGCAAAGTAAGGAGACATTTTCAAATGCAACAGAAAAACCCAGGAACCCAGGAGGAGGGGGCTGCTTTCTCTTTGCAAACATCACAGCGATTCCCAGCCTACAAAAGGAGAGGGAGGGGCAGCAGCGAGGGGCAGGCGAGCTCTAGAAAGTCCCATTTCCGCTGCTCGGGACTTCTTTTAGCTTTTGTACAAAACCCGACAGCTACAGCAAAACTTTCTGTCCTCCCCTCATCAGTACAAGGCAACAGTCCCAGGCAAGCAAAGCTAAACAACAAGGCGTCCCAACTTGGGGGTGCGGGATGGGGTGGGGGGCGGAGGGGCGGCGAGCGCGGTCTGGTGTTCAGATGTGGGTCAGCGGCACGGTTCCGTTGACGGCAGTCCCGGCGCCCTGGTAGTGTTGGTGCACGCTGTGCAGGCGGCCCCCAGGCAGTGGCGAGGCGGCGTCAGCCGCGTCCCCGCCGGGTGGCAGGTACATGCTGATCATGTCGCGCAGGTCGCCGAGGCACGCGCGCTGCGAGTGGGAAGTGATGGCGGGCGGCGGTGAGCTGGGTTCGGTCTTCACCACCGTGCCCATGGGGCCCAGGCTCATGGCGGCGGCGGCGGCGGCGGCGGCGGCGGCGGTGGCGGGCTGTTGCCCGTAGGCGGCGGCCGCGGCAGCGGCGGCTGAGGGCGCCATGCTCCCGTAGCCCGGGCCGCGGCGGCCGCGGCTGCACGTTCATGTAGCTCTGGGCGCTGGGCGACATCATGGGGCTGTATTGCAGGCCGGCCATGTCGTAGCGGTGCATCTGCGGCGCCAGCGCGGGTGGCGGTGGCGGGCTGCTCATGGTGGCGGGCTGCGCGTAGCCCAGCTGCTCCTGCACCAGCGAGTACGCCGTTGGCCCAGCCGTTCACGTGTGCGTGTACGTGTCAGGCGCTGGCCCACGCCCACCGGGCTGCTGGCGGCGGCGGCAGCGGCCCGCGGCAGCGGCGGCGGCGGCGCCGGGCGGCAGCAGGCCGCCGGGTAGGGAGTACTTGTCCTTCTTGAGTAGCGTCTTGGTCTTACGGCGCGGCCGGTACTTGTAGTCCGGGTACTCCTTCATGTGCACGGCGCGCAGTCGCTTGGCCTCGTCGATGAACGGCCGCTTCTCGGCGTCGGTCAGCAGTTTCCAGTCGGCGCCCAAACGCTTACTGATCTCAGAGTTGTGCATCTTGGGGTTCTCCAGAGCCATCTTGCGCCGCTGCCCGCGGGACCACACCATGAAGGCGTTCATGGGTCGCTTCACGCGGTCTTGGTCGCTGCCCCCGCCGCCGCCGCTCGCGCCGCCGCCGCTGCCTCCGCCTGCGTTCGCGCCGCCGGCTGCGTTCGCGCTGCTCTTGCCCGCGCCGCCTGGCCCTGCGGGGCCGCCAGCACCTGCCGCTGGGGTGGGTGGCCCCACGGGATTCTTGAGCTCAGTCTCCAGCAGGCTGTACATGGCCGGGGCGGGAAGAAGGTGTGCCAGAGTGGCGGGAGGAGAAGGCGCTCCTGGGGCTGGAGCAGCCACGGTGAAAATGCCGGGGGACTCCGTAGGAGGAACGCTTGGGGGCCGGTCGGCCGGCGAGTAGGGCGGGTAGGGCAGACTTGCCGAAGTGCTCCGCGCCAAGTCAGCAGGAACCCCCAGGCTACTCGCACCTGATACGTTGTCTGGAGCCGGTCGAATTCGCAGTCTGGCCGGGCGCTTTCAGGGCCCCTTATATACCTGCTCGGATCCCCCGGGGTTGGGGCTTGGTCCGCCCCTCGCCACCGGGAGGCCCCGTGATTGACAGGCTCGCAGTGATGCGCCCTGGCCAATCATCATGGAGCCCCCGTTCGGCCCCGCTGGAAAAAAAAGTTCGGGGAGCACTTTCGTTCACCCCCACGCCCCTCTTGGGCCCGGTGACGTGATGAAAGTTATTCAGGAGGCGGGAGTCCTGGAGAGCCGCTCAGAGACCACCAATTAGGGTCTCAAAAAGTTTGAAAGAACGAAACTCTAGGAGGTGACGGGGGGGGAGGGGCGCGCAAGCAAGATTGGGGGGAAGGAGGACAGAGGGGCACCCACGCGGTTCAGAAAACAGCTTTGCAGCCCTGTCAGGGCCGAATGGCACCAGGTCCCGGGCCACCCTGCAAAGCTTCCCACTGTCTCCGACTTGGTCCTCGGACCACTTCTGCCACCAGCGCTGAGGACCCAGGGGACCCCAGCATCGCCAGCTACCCAGGCGGGCTTGGGGACTCAGGGCGCAGCGGAGATGCCCAGGGCTGCAGCTCCGAGAAGCCCTTCCTAGAATCGGCCCCTCTCCAGCAGGAGCCTCCGCCGAGAAGTCGCGGGCCGGCGCGCCCAGGACTGAGCGGGAGTCGGGCACCGGCGCACCGGAGACCGGCTTCGGGACCGCAGAGCGCACGGGGGCTGTGAGGTTCCCAGCTGGAGGGTGTGAGGGCAAGCAGTCAGCCGCCCGCTGCCCGGGCCGGACGGAGACGCTCCCAGGCGCTGGTGCGGGGACACTGTGTGGGGTGGAGGGGGTGAGCCGGACTCGTCTCTCTCGCTTCAGGCCCCCGCTTAGCGGCCCCTTTTTGTCTCTGCTCTCTGGCCATTTCGGTTTTTCCAGTCCGATGCCCCTGAGGAGGAGGGTCGGGCCCCTTGGAAAATCCGTTTTCATGGCAACACAGAGCCTCTCCAAGTGAAAGAAAAGTTTCTTGGCGGGGGGGATGGTGGCCGGAGAGGAGCCGAGGCCGTCCTCGGGGTGGACCGCCGGGCCCCCTCCGCTGGCCGCGCACCTGCCAGGACCACTGAGCGCAGCTCTAGCGGCGCAGCCGCGCCGCCTCCCCGGGGAGCAGGCTCTGCTAACGGATTCCGTCCTCCTTTTTTTGATTTACAGCCTTCCTGACCTTAGCCTCGAGATTCGGAGCGGGACACTCACCCGCATGTTGGGTTGTCTACCAAAGACTAGCGGCGCGGAAACTCCAGCTGCGGGGAGAGGGAACCCCAGCAATCGCCTTCGCCTGCCCTAGCGAGGGGCACAGTGTTTGAAACTCCCTGAGCCGCCCGAGGCGACGGGTGAGAAGGAGAAACCTGCCGGGCAGCAGTGGCAGAGACTGAAATAAAGTGTCCGCGCAGTGTGGCACCCCACCCACCAGCCTCATGGAAAGGTGGGGAACCAAAAGAACGGCATAAATCCTAAGTGTGAAAAAAAGCAAAAAAGCAGGCTTTTAGCTTTTTAGCACTAATGCAAGCCCAGGCGGTCCTGGGACGCCTGCTCACCGGGAGCTTCCCCCTTTCCTGCACGAATTTAAAAGTACGCTGGTGTGGCCTGGGGGATGAGTAAAGCCGGCGTTCAGGCTCCCTCTGGGGAGGGCGGACCCAATGGTACCAGAATCCCGGGTCCGAGCCGGCATCATCTCCTGGAATTTGGGGGTCTCTTAACCCGCCCCTCAACTTCGGGTTCCACCTGGTCTACGTTCTCTTGCGCATCAGGTCTTAAGGAAGCAAACATTCACAGTCAAGGGCTACGATCATTTGAATGGGTGTATGGATTAAGGGTTATAAAGTAAAGTATCTGGAATGGTTCTGTGTAGGGGTCTTATATGTGTGTTTGTGTGTGTGCACACTTCAAGGTGACACGGACTGGAAGGCGTGTCTCAGAAAACGGAATGATTCGGCAATCCCCACCTGCACCTGTTTTTCTAGGCAAAGTGGCTGACAAAGGCACATTTTCCTAGGCAAACCCACCTTTTCCCGAAGAAGTCAATGTGCAGCAGCCCTGCCCTCCTGCAGCCTTCTCCAGATGCCCTCTGGTTCTCTGGGCCTCCGAGGCTGTTGCTAAGTGAAGCGCGTTTTAGGAAACTACCCAACCGACGCGCGGCCTGGCGTCCAGTAGCCTGACAGATGTCAGGATTCTTTCCAAGTTTTAGGACCCAAGTAAGCCGTTGTGGTGACAGCGCCTGGGCTGCCTGTTTCCCAAGGCAAGGGATGCGGTGCTGGGCCTGGGCTCCTCCCCGCAGCTGATTATCTAGGGAATTAGTCACTGCCCCCAGCTGTTTGTCATTTGATCACACCTAGCCTGTGTCTTAGGTGGGCTCATTTTCACATTACATTCTTCTGCCAGATTTACAGCAGTCCTTTGCCAGGACCAGACGCCCTGTCCCACACTCTTGGCTTCTCTCGGAGGCCGTGATTAAATTGGTCTCCTTGCCGGTGGCTCTGGGGTGGTCTGCACAGCCCCCAGGTTAATAGTCACACCGAATTTACTTCAGAACATTTCCGAGGAAACGTCCTTAGCCCAAACTGCCATCTCAATAGACAAGCCAGGTAACCATTACGTGCGTAGGAAGATGAGGGGAAGGCTGACAGGAAACCGTTCTCTTGGCCCACTAGCACCTGCCGAGCCGTGCGACTTTTGCTGGGGGTCTGTAGAAGTGTCGCGGCAGGTACTAAGGCCCGAGGGGGTGTTAGTTCAGACCGGGTCTGCGGGGATGCAAGACTGCCGGCGGAGCCAGTACCAGTATTTCCGACACGCACCCTGAACCCAGTGAGGAAAGCAGAGGGACACAGAGCTATTCAGAAATAATCCTTTGCGACCTTTTTCGGAGAAGACAGCGTGTTCGGCAGCTCTCTCGTCCTTCAGGGCTTCCAGGAGCCCGTGGCGGCATAAAGAGCCCGGGATGGCGGGCTGGGAACCCGGACAAACACCCCTCCCCATTTCCCCCACCCTTCCTTGAGAGCTACCGCTCCCTCCGATTGGGGCTGGGCCTGGGACTCCCAGGACCCAGGGCGCGGCAACAGCGCCGTTTGTTGGCTTGGGTTGGAAACTTCACCCAGAAGCCCCCTTCCCACCCTCCTGGGCTTAGCGGTCGTCCCAACCTTACAAGAAGAGGCAGCTCGCTTCGCCGCGGGGCAGAAGTGGTGTCCATTCTTAGCTGGCTCGTTACCACAAAACTCGGGGGCCCCAGGCTTTATCGTGGTGGGTTTCGCGGGCTCCGGGTGCGCAGGGAACTCCCACTGTGCCTTCCTCTGGTTTCAAGACCTGGCAGAAAGTAGGTGTATCAAGGGCATCATATCTGCAAAGTACACCTTTACCAGTTGTGCCTTAGAGCACAGGTAGAGCAGAGCAGGAGAGTGGAAGTCCCACCAATTGCGCGGGGTTGCCCGCGGTGATTTCTCCTCAGCAACTGCTCATGGGGGGACCCTTTTCAGGGTCTCTGGCTCGATTAGGACCCAGCCTCTTAAAAGAGGTGCCCTTTGCATGCTTGGTGGGACGGGGTGCTGAGGGTCGGTGCGGCTCCAGGGACTGAGGCCTGACAGTAGGGTTGAGTACTGGCCTTTTTCAAGTGCATCCGGGCCAGCGAGCGGTCTGGCTTTGAGGAAGTGTGAAAGACGTATCCTGGAGACACTCAGAAACCCTCTGCGTTCCAGCAGGAAAAAAAAAAAGTTCGCTTTTCTAAAGGCAGTAATTCCTATTTCTTCCTTGAGAACATCCCTTGACTATTTACTCTGGCTCCTAGCCAAGATTTTGTATTTAGCCCACGGATGGAGGGTCGTGATCAAGAAATCAGAGGCTTGGGTCTGTTGTAGAACCATCTCTTCTGAGAGGTCGGAAAGGTCACCAGCACTCCAACAAGGGTGGAGAGACAGCACCTTCCAGTTCTCCGACAGTTCAGTTGGATCCCTCTTTCCTAACCGACACCCGCCCACACGCACCACCCTCCAATGAAACACTGGGAAGGAGCTAGGTTGGGGTGCGGGTTGCAAACAGTAATAGTTGAAGCTGTCTAAAGAATGGTTACTAGGAGCTACGGAGGTGTGTGGTGACCTGGTCCTCGCGGTAACCAAAAATCTTCTGCGGGCGGTATAATTGTTTTCTGTTGAACTTTGGTGTAGCCCTTTTGGGGAGGGAGGGTGTACTTTTAAACGCGGGATTCCGAATTCCATTCCCTTGACGAGCTGAGCCTACTTGGTCGATAAACTAGGGATCCCCTCGTCCCACACCTTGGCGCTGCGTCGCAAAGATTCCTTTCACTCACCGGGCACTGCGATTAATGACCAGCTCTCCTTTCCCTGGGTGCCTAGCAAACTTCGAGGAATGTGGCCACCTTTGCCTTGAGCGCCCTCTCGCAGTCCTCACAACCCGGACACAGCTGGAACATTGCCATCTTGCTGGAGGAAGGAAGGCTCTGCCCGACAACTGGGTCCCACTTTCCGAGGATCTTCCGGGTCATCTACCCCTTCGCCTGGCTCCCTCCTCCGCCCCCGACTCCCCGCACTTATCCAGACCTCCGGGCTGCCCCGGCGCTCAAAGCCGAGTGCTCGCCCGGAACCCGGCACCCTGCGGCCAGGCCTGCCTCCCGCTGCGCCGGCTGCCTTTTCCACTCGCTCGGGTGGCTGCAGAGGTACGGCCCTCCACAGCGGCAAGGTGGCCTGCCGGCAGCCGGGGCCGAGAGAACAATCTAAAAATCGTTATCAGTACGCAGTGTTGCCTGTGTTATTCCACGTGCCCACCACCCCACACGCGTATTCAGACAGACAGGGGCACGTGAGATCGCGGCCCCTCCAGTGTGACCAGGCAAGGCCAGCGGCCCCAACCGCAGGGGGCGCAGTATGGCGGGCTGAGGGCTGGGGAGAGCGTGCTGTAGAACATTTTAAATCTCAAAGCAGCACCCAGCTGCTCTTTTCCTCTCTCCTTTTTCTCCTTCCTTTTCTCTTTTTCATTTTCTATGAAGGGCGTGGGGGGCCCTGGAATTCGACGCGCGGAATGTCCACGTTCTCTGGCCTCTCCTTTCGGCCGTCACGGGTTTTCACGGAACCTTTGGCGCACACCTACTGGGTGCCGCGCAGTGCGCCACGCACGGTGCGAGGCAGCGCTCCTGCCCCTTCCGCCGCGGGCGGCAGCGGCTGGGGGAAGCCCGCGCAGGGCTGGGGCGGGCGCCGCGCTGGGCCGGCAGGGGCCACGCTCGTTCCCTGGCGCGCGCTTTCCCGCGCCCGCGCCCAGGCGCGCGGGCGGAGCGGCGGCCGCAGAGGCTCCCGCGTGCCGGAAGCCCCGGCTGCCGCGCGACTCGGCGCCGCCGACCGTCTGCCCGGCGGGCGGGCGAGGCCCTGAGGCCGTCGCTCGCGTCGGAGAGCCGGGCGGAGGACGCGCCCGCGATCAGCTAGCGTGTTGCTGCTTGCCAGGTATGGACGATGCCTGTCCGCAGGCCGACCCGTTTCCGTGCCGGCCAGGACGATTTGACAAAGCGTGGTCTGTCGCGAGGCTTGGCCGCCCTGGCGTTTTGGCGCCTAGGCCACCGTCACCCCAATTCCATTTCTTCGGAAAGCGTCGCCAGGTGACGACCCCGAGGCTTTGCTAATGTGATGTTTGTGTAATTAACACCGTTTCCCCTTTCCCCTTGCTTCTGAACATACTTCCTCCCCCAGTGCAGCCCAGCTTTCATTTGAAAAAGCAACGGGAAGAACGTCCCCATAACCCTTTCTAATGGGAAAAAACTGCCCCTTTTGTGGAATGGTTTCTTTACAAAGCCAACAACCAACCTTATTTTCTAGTTCCAATGGCTATCCCTTTATGAGTTATATTATTAAAGAAATCCGACACTAATTGTACCGATTTAACTTGTTAATTAGTTGCAAATAAACTATTCATTAGTGGTAAAATAAAATAAAACCCATGTGCCTAGATATCATTCCACATTCACATATTGTAGTGTCTGCATAGCATGGGTATACTAAATTAAGTTCCTAAAAGGTTTCTCCTCAGGATAAATAATTAAAATATATTCTACTTTAATTGACATTATAGAGGACATAAATGAGCTTTTCCTTTTAGAAAGAAATAGCCATTTCTAAATAAAGCTTGCAGTCTGGAGAATAGAGGCTTCAGCCAAATGAATAGTCATTACTACCTTTTCAACGACGTGGGCCTTTTGATCAGAAAAGAAATTAGCTCTAAAAAACAGACAATGGAAGCCTGCCCTGCAATAGGAAGAAAATTAGACGGCCAAGGCTCTTCACAACACCTATTTCTATAAACCATAGAGCTCCTTGCTTTTCAATTACAGCTGTTCATTTCATATAAGGAAAGGGGAAAAACAGGCCTCTAATGTAAACTCGAATTCACCATAAAGCCTTGCTTCTGGCATGCAGCCAGGCTGCCTACTTACTATTGTTTTTAGTCCTCTCATCAATTAGCTAATACTATATATTTTAAATGACTCTGAGGGTATTCACAGACTCCCTCCCCCTTTCCTCACCCAGACAAAGCCCAAGCTGGACTTCCATGAAAGGGCTACCGTTCAGTACACAGACACTTTAAATGTATAAAGTTTAATGTTTTTATTGTTCCCCAAAGAAAAACCATATTGAAAACTCTACTTTGTTTTTTCCCCCCCTATATTTCTTAGTCTATTACTGAAAGACCTGGACGAGGTGATGCCAGGGGAGGGACATAAATGAGCAGCTTTCAGTATTGTTTCTAATTGTTCACAGAGCTAACTCTATCTCCAGATAATTTTTCTGTGCCCTTTAGACCAAAATTTGGTTTATATATCTTTGTGTTTTAAAAATATGGGTTTTGAAATTTGCTAACCTCATTGGTTTGGTGTCATTAGATGTAATTTCATTTTTAAAAACTTACGAAGTCTATACCACTTTGGTGACATTATCTAGCCTGCAAGAAGAAAAAAAAATCCCATTTGTAGAATGTGCTACAAAATAAAACCTTCAACATACACAAAGTAATAATATCAGAAAAATATTCGGCAATAATGCCAGAGTCTTAGTAAGCCTTTAGATGTATGTTCTAGAAACACTGAAATAGGGTTATAGGCTAGGAAGGCTTTGCTTCCTTTGAAAGTAGAATACCTTTTAATCTATCTGATCTTGATAAATCACTAATATGTTAATTCCTTGAAGACCTACAAAATAGTGCAATCCTATAGGGTTGGTCTGGGAACTTACTATTTGGAGTTGTGCTGATAGAAGGACTTAGAATCATTTTTTTTTAATTCAATGAAAGATAATTAATCTACTCACTATAATATAAAGAAATATTTTTACATGACTGTAAAATCACTTAAAATAATCACAATGTAACCATGGATTTATCCCTTAGTGGTATCATTCCCTTTATCCTTTAAACAACTTAGCGATAATCTACCGACTGAGAAGGAAGGAATGGACGACATGAGTAGAGCCACTAAGATGGCTATTCAAAGTATTTCTAAAGAACAATTACAAGAAATTGTTACCAAACTGGTTCTCATGCTCCTCTTTTCAGCGTGCATTCCTTGTTGAGGGAGATTCCATTTGATCGCTTCCTACCATATTTTTGATATCGAGTAAATTAGTATGTTTGCATTGTGTGTTTGAGCATTAACTTCTTTGTTGCTGTGTTCAAATGGATGTCAGAATAGAGTCAGTAAGAGCATTTTGCTAAAGAGTGCAGAGTTGCCACATCCGATTTCCTTGGCAGCTGGAAGAACGGACTCCTTCTTAGCAATCAAGTCCCTTGACTTTCCCTATCCTTGGCTCCTACAATGGAACATGCAGTCTTACTGGTATCCAGGTGTGACACTGTTCCTCTTATCTGTGGCATGAGATGGTGCCTCTTTTCAGAAAGAATTTTATAGGAGCAGGGGGGAAGTAGACAGTTTCCCAAGGTGAGATTTTGTAATGCATAGTGTGTGGTTGCAGATCATAACCTGAGAGTTGTTCAGACTGACTGAGAGCTGCATAAGTGTTTTGGTGTGTCGGATTTTATGTATTGCAGCACATGGGTTTCATTTTAGAAAGAAGAATCAGATATGTGATGTGGGATGAAATTTGGGGGAGTACCAAAGCTGCCCACAGAGAGACCTGATGCTTTCAAGGCAGCTTTGGAAGGGGACAATATATTCAGGAGAGGAATAGAAAGAACTGTTTCTCAGGATATTGACATGAAATACAGCCTGGGTGTTTATACTATCTGTATGATTTGGGCAACTTTTTTTTATTGAGGTAGACTTGACATATAACATTAGATTTAGTGTCAGGTGTACAACACACTGATTGATTCAATATTTGCATGTATTGCAGAATGATCACCACAATAAGTCTGGTTATCATCCATCACCACACATAGTTACAAACTTGTCTTTCTTTTGATGAGGACTTTTAAGATCTACTCTCTTAGCAACTTTCAAATATGCAACTTTCAAAAATGCAAAGCTTATTAATCCCCCTGAACGTCAGTTTTCTCATCTGAAAGAGCTGGGTAGTCAGGCCTTGTTCACTGGGTTAAGATGGAGATTCAAGGAGATAATACACCTGAAGGCACTTGGCATTCTGTTCAGCACGGAGCAAATTCGACTAAGAGTTGTCTAGTTTTTCAACTAGGCTTTCTTATTCCCCTGAAACAGAATTGAAAATTCCTCTAGTGTGGGGGAGGGAGGACCATGTCACTTTTCTTACCTCTTACATGGCTTTGCACAGATGTTTGTGGAATGAATCATACTCCTTGAGAAAGTCCTCTTTGGTGAAAGAAAAAAATGAAATAATTACTCCATGTTTCCAGTTCTGCATAGAATTCTCCCACATTCGCCACAGTCACTTGAGATTGTTTCTGTCAAGGCTCTCTACAGAGCACTCCCTGAGATGATGGGGCCTTGGTTTGAAACAGAGGGGCCTCTTGTGTTTAATTCTGAGATAACATAAAAAATCCCTGATAATAGAGACATGCTTGCTGTTAAAAATATACAGTTGGTGTCATATGGATCTTAAATCCTTTGTTTTTGCTTAAAATGTAAGTTCTAATTTTTTTCTTTCAGAGCTCAGTAGAAAGTATATTCATTCTACAGACTGCATCAGGAGTCCTGTTGAACCAGGAGGAAGTCTTGTTTAGACTTCCTAACTTTTAAATTTTCCCTGAGGTCTCAGAAATAGGCACTATTGATCAAGCCAAATTTTAAAAAATTGTACTAATCACCTGCAGAGATTAGTCTTATTATTCCTTACAATGGCTTCTAAAAAGACTGAGGGAATTACAAAAATCGTTTTTTAAATAAATAAATAAGAGAGACTTTGCAGTTGAGATTAAGAGTAATTCTGTGGTTAGTCTGTGTCATCTTACTTGAAGAAAGAGATCTTGCATGAAACTTTGACTCCTGGTTAAAATTCTTGCTGAAAGACAAAGTAGGGCTCTGGTGGAGAAAAGTGCAACAGACGAATGGTTAAGAACCCAGACCTGGGTGTGAATCCTGCCCCTGGCCCTTGATAGAAGCTATCTAACTTCTCTGAGCTTCAGTTTCATTTGTTAAAATGGGAATTGATCATACACCTTTAAGTGATTGTGGAAAATAAATGAGATTCTGTAAATAAAGTACGGAACTCGGTGCCTGATACATAGTCATAGGATTCAGGAAAAGCTAGATTATCATCATCATCATCATCACAGCAAGCTTGTGAGCTGGGTAGTGCAGATGGGAGGGCAAACATTTATATTTTAACAAATATGGAAATGGGCCTAGAAGGGTTAAGTGACTTGTCCAAAATGGTGGGACTTATTGTTGGCAAAATCAGGCATGGAAAGGACCCCTCTTGACTCCCTGTCCAGTTATCTTTCCTCCAAACTATAATTTGCTTGCACTTTGGTAATGAGTGTATTTCTGATTAGGTTGCATAGCCTACAATGTTATTGATACCATACCATATTAGGAAGCACCATTTCTTCCTGTATTTAAAGCCCCTAATGATGGCCAGATGTCTGAATGAACAGTGACAAATGGCAGAGGAAGAATGAGGAGGGGCCCTACATCCCCCAGGTTGTTTCCCCAGAGGAGAGCTGGAGAGAGACACCACCAGTTCCCAAGACGCACTAATTAGAATCATTAAATTTGCCACTGAGTCAGATTCAGGATTAAATAGGTAAACCAATATGCTTGCGTGAGCTTCTCAGACGGTGCACAAAAATAATCTCCCGCAATGATGCTTATTTCCTTTCATTCTTAGGAGTCAAAAGATTCCTATGTTTTGTTCATCAGCCCGGCCAGGTGGGCCTCACATTGGAAGTCATAGCAAAGCAGTCTTATAACCTAGTATCCAATTCATCAGCAGTGAATTATGACCTCTCACTTTGCCCAGTGTTAAATATCTTGGCTTGTATAAGACAGGCACATGCAAGGATGGCTTTGCCAAAGGTCCCAGGAAATTATAGTGCTGGTGACCATTTATTGACACTTACTACTGGCTGACACTGTATTTGGCCTTACAGATGTGGTGTTTGTTTCATCCTAGCAACCTGTCTGAGGTTACACACACAGTGACAAAACTTTAAGATTTGATCTATCTCCCAATGATGGATTCTTTCCACCACACTGCTCTAGTAGGGCCTGATTCCCTATTGTGTGATTTTAGACAAAGGCACTTCCACTCTCTGGATCTTACTTTCCCAATGCGTGGAATGAGGGGGCTGGACTAGATGCTTTCTAAGGGCCTTTCCATTGTAAGATTTTGAAGATTCTAAAAGTACCCATATGATGCCATTTTTAATAGTAAGTAAACTGATGTGGTCCTTGCTTTGCTTCAGAAGTGGCCATTCTCCTAGATACACTGGTGAGAGTCAGCAGTTCCATCACTCTGGTAGCAAGTAAAACCTTGTAGAAGTAGAATTAAGCCAGGAAAGCTAGATTCCAGATCTTAATCTGCAAGACAAGGCATCCCAGTCTGCTGTGGGCTGGAGTAGGAGGAAAGCCTCTGGGCTTGTGTGACATACTGAATGTTTGTGTCTCTCTCAAATTCATATAGTGAAGTCTAATTACCAGTGTGAGGGTATTTGGAGAGGGGGAGGGCCTCTGGGAGGTGATTAGGTCATGAGGACAGAGCCCTCATGGAATGGGATTAGTGCCTTTCTAAGAA